>CATIWO010460357.1:0-12858 GCA_949673435.1 Macaranga tanarius
TTTTTTTAATCCTGGAATACATTAATAATATCTACAGTCAAATGTCAATGAACCTGTAGGTGAAAGTGAATGAACCTACAGTCAAATGTCAACGAACCTATAGGTGAAGTTCAATGAACATGTAATGGACAATGAATAAAGTTGTATACATTTTTGCTTTAACAAAGAATTAATTGTGATGAATGTTGTAGTACATTTTTTTTTAATTCTGTAATACATTAATAATATCTATATTGAATTTTTTAAAATTGAATAACTAATGAACATCAGTATTGACAATGATGAACCTACGTTATTTAAGAAATGAACATACAACAAATGACAAATGAACCTGTGGATTTTAAAAATGCTGAAACAGAAATATAAAAATCTGAGTATTAAATCTGATGAAGATATACTTGATAATTGATGAACCTTTGAGTTTAAAGTAATGAACATGTAGTTTATAACCAAACAAATAAATAGGCGGACTTTTATGTTAAGAGAGTAACCGCCGTTAATTTAATATTTAAAAAAAAATAGGTGGGCTTTTATATTATATCGCACAAACGTGTTATGGATCCCCGGTCCATATTGCTATATGGATAGGGGGTCCATGATATAACAATTCGTGAAATTATCACTAGTTCACTTTTAAATTATATAGAAATTAAATCTACAAATCGATACTAACATGATTCAAACCTTACACCTCATGATGTTTACAATCATATTAATAAAGATACTATGACATGACAATAACATGAGATAAAAAGAAAGAGCACTAGCTAATTAGTATTCAAAGTATGGTTAAAGAAAAATCAATAATTGAATTTTGTGGGACGACTAAATAGCAGCTGATGAGTTAGATGATAAATTGGAAAAGAGATGGAAATGGCCAATGTGGTCTCTTAGCAATGAAAGTTAAAGTGATTTGTTTGCTTTGTTAGCTTTTTTAAGCCTGGTCATGTGTGAAATTAATGTGCCCTTTACGACAAAATTAGTGAGGAGGAGAAGAAGAAAAAGCAGCCACAACTATGCATGGGTCAGCGTCACTTCTATTTCCCTACTTCTGATCCAGAAGAAAACTAGGAATTAAGTGGCAATTCGTTATTCAAAGTATTTTCTTACTGTGTAATTTTTTCAAAAATTAGTTCTAAACCAATTAATCCAACATATTTTAAATTGAACAATTGAACTGTTATTGAGGCTTGAAGCTCATGGGTGCAAAGTACGTGCTTAAAAGTTAAAATGTATATAAAAAAAATTAATTAAATATTTCTTATATATATATATATATATATATATATATATATATATATATATATATATATATATATAATATTTAATGTTTCAATAAATAAAAAAATTATTTTCTCTCAAACTCTAACTATTTTTTCATCTAACCAGCAACACTCACCTCTTCTTTTTCTTCTTCTATCTCCGAACAAAATATCGCACTCCATCATTTAATGAGAAACAACACCATCCAACACTACCACCGTCAAAAACACAAATTTTCAACAACTTTATCATCTAACAATACTGAAAAATTCAACAACAATATTGCTTATTATTCAAAATGTTAGAAAAATTAAATGTAAGAAATCATCACAGTCGACATTAAAAAAAATAGAGAAACCAGAGTGAAAATACACAAAAGTTTAGATGGATACATGTTAAGTACTTTGCTAGTGATGAATGCTGGAACCCTTTAATACCTACAAGCACAAGAAAATCCTATGGTGAGCCTAGGATCTTCGATATACAGGGTCTCCGATGCCTAAGTTAGAAGAGTTTATTCAAGATGATCAATTTAAGAAAAACATGAGCCTTTACATAGGCACAAGAGAGACATACCTGGTCCTACTCCAATTAGAACTCGTTTAATACTTTTTATTTTGTAATTGATCTTCCTTATCCTTGTTAAATACGGATTGCTTTTAAGGGCAAGACTCCTAATTAGGACTCTTTATAGGCTTGAACCAATTTTGGAACTATCAGATGTCTCCTCCTGGTATCGAATATTTATGTTCGTCAAAGTAGTGACTTATTGCTTGAGCTATTCTCTAACTAAAAGTTACGAATTTTGAAGCACTTGCTCTTTATGAGTTTTAAACATTCTTACGAACTCCTTGATACTCGTTCAATTTTCCCCAAGTAAAGGCTGATCACTTCTCACCATCAAGGATTCATTCGTTACTTATGAGCAACTAATACTCATTCGTTACCTACCAAGATTTGTTCAACATTCGCTCCATATGAAATATCAGATTCGCACCTTTAATATATATTAACCCCCAACAAAAAGCGAGGTAGTCTTACAAACTTATAAAACATTCGTTTAATCGGTTGATAGGTTTGCTTGTCGAAGGTTTGTGCATAATTAATGAAAACACATCCATAGATTTTTGAACATTTGAGGGACTTGATACGCACTTTTTGACGAATAGACTGGTCAATCATCATATAAGGAATCATCTATATAATATTCGTATTTATATTATGGCAGTTATGAGTTTATCCACATGTCTTTATATCTGCGGTAACCGATATGACTTTTTGGCTGCCATCGCTTCATTTCTCGATAACTAATAGGACCTTTTAGTACTTCCCACTTCATTTCATTTTCCAAAGCGTCAATTCATTTTCTACTTATCCCAAAGGTGTCCTTTGTTTTCCTTGAAATAAAGGCTCGCCATTACTAAGGGCATTTAAGGAACAAGAGAATTTTCTTTTGGCTATATATTTCTCTGTTATCATAATCAATCCCACTTTAATTTTCTTTTATGGGTTTCATTTTTGCTCTCCCGCTTAACATACTACGCTTGGAGTCAGGGCCTTTCATTTCCAAAATCAAGGTCATTTCTCCTATTCTTCTCCTTACTGCATTGATTTTTCAATTTTTATTTTCATAGAATTTTAAGAAATGGCCCCTAGACAATTGTTAGAAGCTTCTGAATTTCCTCCATAAATTTCTAAGGAAGTTATTCGCCTAATTAGGGTAAAATATAAAATTCCCTAAAGTTTCAAATTATTCCAGGCCCGTGATAGTTTTAGAGCCCACCAAAATCCTAACAAAAGGGATAAAAACAATAGGCTAGTTATTTATATGGATCAATTAGAAGGTAGACTTAGGTTTCCCCTTGACCCATTTCTAAAATGATTTTTCCAAGCCTATGCGATAGCCCCTGGACAACTGCATCCAAATGACTATCGATTCCTCATAGATTTTTGTGAGCTAATTCATTTGTAAGGCCATGAACCCTCTATCTTTATGCACAGGTACTTTTTTAACTTAATAAAAAAAAAGGGTGATATGACCTTATCCGTTCCCACTATAGCTAACTTTAGTATGTTCGGGAAACTAGCTGATATTAATCGATCCTAGTGGACTCAATTTTTTTTATCATCGAACATAAGACGGACTTTCAAAGTGTCCCTACTATATGGGCAAATGAAGCTAATCATATTAAATGATCTACGGCTTACATTGAAGATGATCAGTCTTTTCTTGGTGAACTCTTTGCTCAGTGCAATGCTGTAGGAGCTTCCGTAAATTACTATATTGAGAGATTCATATATAGACACAGTTATCCTGAGGATGTTGGTCTCTACAAAGTGAAATGTGGTATACCTGAATCTGAAGGTATTTTTCTAACTCAAAACTCTTTCTTTTTGTAGATGGCTGATTTACTTGATGATTTTATGTAGGGACTTTGTGATTATGTAGATGAGACTCTGACAGCTGAAGATATAAATGCTCCTCTAAGCGTTGAAGATTACGGGGCCGATCTCTCTCCCAATAAAAAAAACTAACAAACTGACGGAGAAGTAGAAGGGTAAAAGACTATAGTGTTCGGATGACCCATACGAGCCCGCGATAAAAGGAGGTGACATTCTGCTAAAGAGATTGAGACTAGAGGAATGTCCGAACCCCATTCCTTAGTTCGAGAAAAAGATTGAGAACCCTAGTATCAATTCCTCTATTGTTCACGATCATCTATCTGAATGCCTCAGATTAAAGAATGATATGTCAAAATGGAATGGCATGGATGAGAATGAACTCAGGAGTCAGATGTTTTTAAGTCTCTTTGAGGTATAATGATAGTAATTATATTTTACGAGTCTGTTTCTTCAACTAAAACTCTCTTTTTTTAAGGTTGCTCAAGGAATTTTGCAAATAGATGACGTTCGCTATATTCATAAGAGCGAGTGTAGCTTGAGAGAGTTAAAGATCAATGAGCTCAAAATCGAATAAGAAAATGATCTGCGCTCAATGAAGGAAGCATTCTACACACTCTGTCTTGAAAAGGTCATCGCTTTTATCAAGTTTGGAGGTTAAAAAGAAAGAGAATAAAGGGCTACAGGCTTCCGTGATAGAGCTGAATAAGAGAGTTTCTGATCTGGAAAAGGAAAATCGCCAACTCCTTACCAATCGATAAAGTGACAAGAAGGAATTTTAAAATTTCACGATGAGCTTTGTTCAAGTACTGAAAGTTGAAACTCAATGAGTTCTGTCCCTTTAACATAATGATCTTGACTTTACTCTTATGACTAAGATTACGTTTCGGGAGCTCGGTAAGATCGTGAAAAAAGAACGAACTTCCATGGTGTCTGATAAAGTGGGTGCACCAATTAGTCAACCAAAAGCTATCGTTCCTCCCATTGAAGGATCTTCTAAACCCCCACCCTCCGAAGTTAAAGATCGTCTATGCCTTTGGATGATGATGTACTTGCTTTTCCTTCTCAAAAAAAGAATTGACTGTAAAAATAATAATGTAGCATCTTTTATGAAGGGCTTTTATAAATACTTTTTGTAATCATATTTCGATTATTAATGAAAAATGTTTCCTTCAAATTTTTTTATTTATATATTGTATGTGTGCTATACGAATCCTCATATCTATAGGTGCAATCTCTATCCGAGTATCGATAAGTATTGTTAACTTTGCCTTTGTTGAATTTGAATACTCGAAGTATTTATGAGTTTTGTTTATGAAAGATAGTGTATAACGAGTGCTTTCATGGAGCTTTTATTAAATAGAAGTGCATTGTGACACCAGAGCTCTCTTAGAGCTTTTTATTGAATGGAAATGCATTACTATATTAATGCTCTCTTAGAGCTTTTTATTGAATAAAAGTGTATCACAACACTAGTGCTCTCTAGGAGCTCGTAAATGACATTATAAGTCATAGGCTCATGGCCTGATTATACCAGCCTTACTGGTAATATTTTCTTAAGCTTTCAACATTCCAATATCTAGGAACATCTTTGCCATTCATGTTTTGAAGCCTATAGGCTCCTTGAGCAGTCGTTTTAATAACTCGATATGGGCCTTCCCTATTTGGTATAAGCTTTCCTATGCCAGCATTTCCCTTTCCAATTTTGGCCTTTCGTAGGACTAAATCTTTGATGCTAAATGTTCTAGTTCATACTCGGTTATTATGATACCGAGTAACCTGTTGCTGTCTCACTTCTGCTATCATTGATGTTTGTTCCCTTCTTTCCTCCAACATGTCTAAAGAGATTTGAGAATTGCATTCATTTTTTGAGTCTTTAAAGTTCCTAAAAACCCTTAAAGATGGAGATCCTATTTCGACGGGGATTACAGCGTCCATTCCATATGACAATCGAAAAGGGGATTCACCTATAAACTCCTTGGAGTTGTTCGGTATGCCCAAATGATGTTGTACAATTCATCTGCCTAATCTCCTTTTTATCGTCCAGATGCTTTTTGATCCCCTACAAAATGATCTAATTAGTTATCTTTGTTTGACCATTCATTTGCGGCTGAGCTACTGAAGTGAATTGTAGCTTTATATAGAGATCTGAGCAGAATTGCTTTCTGTTGTTCGTGATGAGAGTATGGGGAATGCCAAATCTACATACCACCTCTTTTCAGAAGAAATTATGAATCCTAGCCTCTGTTATTGTAGGAATGACTTCTACCTCCATCTATTTAGTAAAATGGTCTATAGCGACAATGAGGAGCTTCCTTTGTCCTGATGCTAATGGAAAAGGTCCAAGTATGTCCATTCCCTATAGAGCGAAAGGCCATAGACTTCCTATGGGGCTTCGAATGTGAGCCGATAAATGTGATAGTTGAGAGTGTCTCTAACACTTATCACAATGCTATACGAGCCTTTGTGCATCCTGTGACATGGTAGGCCAATCAAAAGAGATTTCTTAACCAAAGTTACTTGGACTTCATAGGCTCTGCATATGCCTTTATGTATTTCCCTAAGGATGTAATCTCCTTTATCTAGAGATATACATTTACTCCATGGATGACTGAATAATTTTTGGTACAAGCTTCCCTCTTGTAGTGAATATTGTGCAGTTTTTATCCAAATTGTTTGAGCTTCCTTCTTATCCTCAGGCAATTTCCCTGAGTCCAAGTATTCTACTATGGGCTTCATCCATTCGGCTATCTTACAGGTAGCCAGTATTTCGTTCTTTTCAATAGTTGGAGTGGTAATCACTTCCTTAAGCTTCGTATTTTGGAATGTAGTTCCGTTTTCTGCTACAGACTTTGCCAATGGGTCACCTTCATTTTCCTCTCTAGAAATTTGAATAATGCTCCACTAACCTCCATATTCTTCATGCCTTTGCAAAAGTTCACGAGCTTTTTCCAAATACATGCCCATATTCGGACCTTTTGTCATGAAGTTCCCTTTCAACTGATTTACCATGAGCTGAGAATCATAAAATATTTTGAGACTTTCCACTTTTACCTCTTTAGCCAATCTCAATCCCATGATCAATGCTTCATATTCTGCTACATTATTTGTGGCATGATATCCTATCTGTACTGCATATTCAATTCTTACCCTTTCAGGCCCTATTAGAATGATTCCGGCTCCGGATCCATGCTTTCCCGCTGCACCATCTATGTACATTTGCCACTTGACCCTTTCTTCATTGTTTGCATCTGAGATTGTCATCTCCTGTATAAAATTAGAAAATACTTGGGCTTTGATTGTTGTTTGTGCTTTGTATGAAATGTCATGCTCCCCTAACATAACTGACCATTGCACAAGTCTGCCTGACGTCTCTTGCCTTTGTAAAATTTTCCTGAGGGGTTGATTAGTTTATACCACTATCCTATATGCTTGAAAATAGTACCTGAGCTTTTTGGCGGTGTGTACAAGTGCCAATGCTAATTTATCCATCTTCAGGTGCTGAATCTCTAGCCCTCTAAGGACTTTGCTCATATAGTAGATAGGATTTTATTCTCCATAATTCTCTCATACTAGGACAAATGCTAAGGATTTATTGCCTACTGACAAGTACGGATACAAGTCCTCTCCTAAAACTGGTCTGCTCAGTAAAGGAGGTGAGGTTAGGAACCTCTTGTTGTCCTCAAATGCTGATTGACAATCGGTAGTCCATTTGAACTTTCTTGTATTCTTTAATTCCTGAAAGAAAGGGAGGCATTTCTTTGCTGAACACGACATGAATCTCCCTAGGGCCGTAATCCATCCATTCAGCTTTTGCAGTTCGTTCAAAGTTGCAGGGGCCTTTAGATTGAGGATTACTTCTATTTTTTCTGGATTCACTTCTATTCCCCTCTGTGAGATCATGAATCCCAAAAATTTCCATGCTTTAACACCAAAAACACATTTATCAGGATTTAATTTTACTTTATAATGATCAAAAGTCTGAAATACTTATTCCAGATCGTGCGGATGATCCTCTGAGATTCTGCTCTTGACGATTAGGTCATCCACATATACTTCTATTATTTTTCCTATGTCATCTTTGAAAATGAAGTTTATGAACCTCTGATATGTAGCTCCTGCATTCTTTAGACTGAAGGGTATTACATTATAGTAGTATAACCCTTGTTAAGTTATGAACGATGTTTTTTCCTGATCTCCCTACTTCATGGGAATCTGGTGATAGCCTTGAGCTGCGTCCATGAAGCTATACATTCCATGGCATGCCGTTAAATCTACCAACTAATTAATGGTCAGTAGAGGATAACTATCCTTCGGGTATGCTTTGTTGAGGTCCATATAATCTATACACATGTAGAACTTCCCATTTGACTTCTTCACCAGCACCACATTGGCCAACCATTTGGGGTGAAAGACTTCCCTAATGAACCCTGCTTCCAATAGCTTCTTGGTCTTAAATGCTATAATAACATGTCTTCCAAAGGCGAAGTTTTACTTTTTTTATATCATCGGCTTAACAGAAGGATCAACATTTAAGCTATATGCAATGACACTAGGATCAATTCCCACTATCTCAGATGCTTGAGTAGTAAAAGTATCTTCATGATTCTGTATACTTGGACAATCTCCTCTCTAATTTTGTTAGACATTTCTCCACCAATTTTTAGTGACTTGCCATTGGCTAATTTCAATTCTTTCAATTCATCAATCGGTTCTGGCTTTATTCTTTATTTCTCGACTTTAATAGAGTTTTTGATGGGGAAGGCCTCCAATTCATCTTTTACTGCGAGGTGATAAGACTATCTAGCTACTTCCTGATCTCCTCTAATAGTGGTTATTTTTCTAGGGGTTAGGATTTTCATTACTAAGTATCAGATACTTGTCACTACTCCTGATTTCCAGAGGATAGGTTTCCCAATAACTCCATTATAAGCCAAACGAGTGTTTACAATATTAAATAGGGATCAGAGCATAACACTCTCATTCGTATTCCGATTCCCAAATTCTATTTCCAATTCTACACAGCCCATAGGTTTAATAGTTCCTCCACAAAAGCTGGTTATGGGACTTGTAGTTTTCAAGTCAACTTATGAACCTCCCATTCTCTAGAAAGCTTCCTATGTTAGGATATTGACAACACTCCCATCACTGACGAGCATTCTTTTAACTAAGTAGTTTTTTTTATGTATGCACTAACTACCAAGGCATCATTATGAGGGTATTTGACATGAGAACCATCCTCTTGATTGATGATAATATTTGGAATCGACGAGTCTGCTGCTGCTACTAACACGTCCTTTCTTATTCTCTTCTTTCTACCTTCAGATGAAGATTCCCCACCTAAGATCATGTTAATAATTTTGGATACCTCCCTACGAGTTCTCTTTACAGCTTCTTGCTCTTCATTCTAAGTATCCGAACCCCGTTGTCTCCTAGGAATATCCTTGGTGAATTTCTTTAAATATCCAGCTTTTACCATCCAATCTATCTCTATTTTAAAATATCAACAATCATCTGTGTCATGATTATGATCTCTATGGTATCTGCATCACCTATTTTTGTCCCTTCTTCCAATCGAGTTCGGATTTAGCTTTCTAAGATCTGGTAAATCTATGCCATTCTGCCTGATCCATATTAGGATTTCTGACCTAGTTGCATTTAACGGAGCATACCTCCTTTCATCTATTTTACCTCCGTAAGCTGAGTTATGCTCCTTTCTTGCATCCTTCTTTTCATCTTTTTTCCTGACTGCCTTCTCATCAATATCCTTTCTACGCATCTCTCTTCGATCTGCATCGAGGTCAATTAGCTTTATAGCAATTGCCATGGCTTCAGGAAAAGTCTGAGGCTTCTTTGTCATTATCTTATCTCTTAGTTTGCCCATCCTAGTGCCATATTTTAATGCATCTCGCTTCTGTTATCACTGATACTTGTTCCCTTCTTTCCTTCAATATGTCTAGGGAGATCTGGGAATTGCATTCATTTTTCGAGTCTTTAAATCAGCTTTGTAGCAATTACCATATGGTCGTGGGTTCGATTCCCACAGACGGCACCAATTGATGAATGCCGGAACCTTTCAATACCTGCAAACACAAGAAAACCCTATGGTGAGCCTGGGATCTTCGATCCACAAGGTCTCCGATGCCTAAGTTAGAAGAGTTTATTCAAGATGATCAATTTAAGAGAAACATGAGCCTTTATATAGGCACAAAAGAGACATACCTGGTCCTACTCCAATTAGGACTCATTTGATACTTCTTATTTTGTGATTGATCTTCCTTATCCTTGTTGAATACGAATTGCTTTTAGGGGCAAGACTCCTAATTAGGACTCATTATGGGCTTGAACCAATTCTGGAACTATCAGCTAATACCTATAAACTTAGAAATAGATTTTTGAAATGTAAAATTTTTGGAGGCTCCTTGTATGTAGTTCTACTCGCTGTTTTGATCCATTTTTTTTGATCCGCATCAACAAGTCAAGAGTTAAATTTTTGTCTTCTCCTCTCTCTATGTTTTAAAAAAAAAAATAAAATAAAAAAATAAAAATCCTTTTTGTAATTATTTTTTCTTGTAGGGTAGGTTTGGTAACTTAAACGTAGAAAAGGTTCCTTCAGATTAAAAAATCTAATTAAATTTCAATTTAGATCAGCACCGTCCATGGTTTATAATGAGAAAATATATGTACCTTTTCTTGGTTAGAATGGGAATCTTTCTTTTTTGTGATAGAAGTCTGAAGTCTGAACCGTTTGTATAAATGATGAGTACATTATTTTGAATTTTATAATCTCCATAACGTTATATATATATATATATATATATATATATATATATATATATATATATATATATATATATCACTCCTTGGGGTAAGTCATCGCTCTCTGATAATGGGGTTCATATATAACATTATTTTGAATTATTAATTGTCTTAGTATTTTTTATTTAAATTTATTGATATTACGTGATATAGTATTGTATAAAATCAAATCAGATGGGTCAGTTTAACTGGTTAAATAATAAACCCGTCAATAATTGATTTGAATATATTACACGGTGTAAGATTCAAATTTTACTGCCGTTATAATGATACTAGGAAATGTGACTATAAATAAAGAATAGTTTTCTTATGTTATAATGATAGAAGTCTGAAGAAAGAATCAAGAAAATACACTATCTTCTCCAACCTCCCAAAAAAAAAAAAAAATGAAGGCCTTTATTATCATTTGCACCCTCTTGTTTTCTTATGTTGTCATTCCTTCTTCAGCCATAGCTCGAGAGTTGGTTGGAAATGGTAACAAAATAAAGTTGAAAAAAAATCATATTACGTATGTGTAAATATTAAATTCTAAATTCAACATAATTGCTAATATTTATTTGCGCTGTGTGATCTGCAGATGATTTTAACGATGCTAGTAAAAAACCTGAAGATATCTTCAAGAAAGATGGTGTTAAAGAAGCAGGAGTTCTTCCTGGAAATACAATAGGAACCTTCAAATCAGGTGATGTAAAAGAAGAACCATGCGACCCCGCTGTTTCACCATCGGCAAAGTGCCAACCTCCTTCTCCATGTAAAAATTGCAAACGTCCTCCATGTAAAAATTGCAAACGTCCTCCAAGCAGTCCTTAATGCTAAGCCCCTCTAAGCCTTGGGGGTAGAAGCAATGTTATGGTGAAATTATGAAGAATTGCCTACTTCACATGTATTACACCCAGTAATTAGATTTGTGATACTTAACTGTAGGCAAGAATTTTGCTAAACTATATGTGTGTGTGTTATAAACAAGCAGATTTGTGCTATCTTTTGCTGTTTTTAATTTAAAGAGGTTTCAATCAAACTAGAAAATTGTCAGTGGCTTGGCAACATCTCCACTGCCAACTTCTCTTTTAGTGGTTCAATAATTGTTTATTCAAAGAAAAGAAAGAAAATAGTAATTTTCCATTTCTTTTATTGAAATAAATTTATCAATGTTGTCTTGTGGATCATGTTTCAATTCTGTTATCTGAATTTGAGACCTCACAATCTTCTAAAATATGTTAATATAAAGCTAAAATATTTTAATGTCAAACAGAACTTACTAACAAAAAATACTGAAAAATTTCACTTTTATTTGTTTACTAGCCTTATACAAACAAGAATGCCTTCTGTCTTATAATGTACATAACTGTTAAATAAGTGATAATTATGAAAATTATTTCTAAAATAAAATATATTATTTAGAAATTATTAATTAAACACATAAAATAAACATGCATATGTGAAATCTAAATGAGCATTTCTTTTTTAGGGAAAAATCTAAATGTATATTAGTAGCTTGATAGTGTGCCATATTTTTATATATAGTGTAGCTAGTGTCGAAAAATATCAGGAGATATATATCATTTTTTTTTACAAAGAATTGATAGAACACATTATTTTAATTAAATTATGATGAATTTCAGTTTAAATTTTGAAAAATTATTGCATAAAAATTTTGTAATAAATACTTAAACTTAGGAAAAGTATTTTTCTTATCATTTATTACGACTACTAAAGATTTCAAAAAAAAAATTCAATTAGTGAGTAATCAAATGATTAATTCTCTTAGAAAATATTATGAAATGTAAGGTCTAATAATTTACAATAATACTACTAATTGATAATAAAAAATAAATTGGTCATTCGGGATCTCATATTGGTTGTGGTGTGTGTCTATTTAGATTATATGGGTTAGTATACCTTTACAAAATTGTCATGGTTTTATGAAGTAGTGTGTCCTGACTATGACCTAGTGTGTGCGTTTGTTTGTTTGTTTTGTTAATTTCAAAAAAAAAAAAAAAAACTATTTGCAAGTGTGTGCAGTATGGTGTCTCCCATTCACGGGAACCGGGGAGTGGGCTGGTCCTTCGGGATCCCACATTAGTTGTGGAGTGTGTGTATTTAGGTTATATGAGTTAGCAAACCTTTATAAAACTGTCATGGTTTTGTGAAGGAGTGTGTCATGTCCCTGACTCATGCCAGTGTGTGCGTGTGTTGGGTAGAGATTTTTGCACTCCCTCAATTTATAATTGCACTCCACTTTGATTTTCATATTGGAAAGAATGACTTCATTACCCTTTATTAAAACAATTCTATTTCTATCAATTTAATTAATACTAGTCATTCATCCACACGTTGCGCGGACTACATATAATATATATATATATATATATATAT
>CATIWO010460361.1:0-19285 GCA_949673435.1 Macaranga tanarius
CAGTTCTGTTTTAGGTTTTAGATTTTTGTCAATTTATTTAATTAAATAATTAAAATATATATTTTTTATTATTAAATAATTTTTATATTATACAAAAAATAAATAAATAAATATATGAGTTTGTAAATTATGACACGACGGTTCACCCAGTTCTTTTTTAGATTTTAGATTTTATCAATTTATTTAATAAAATAATTAAAAAATATAATTTTTTATTAATAATTAAATAAGGATATAATGGTAATTTTGGAGGAAAAGACATTTTGTCTTTTCCCCTACATGGAACTGTGATAGCTTCCTTATACAAAAATGTGTGTTTTGTGTTTGTATTTGTGTTTGTGTTATTCTTTCTATGCTTCCTTTTAATAAGCAATTGTTGTCATAGTAGCCCTTTCTCTTTTCATATTTTACAGATTTGCCACAGAGAAAAGGACTCCAGAATGTTTCTTTTCGTAACTTCCAGCCGATAGATCTGTCTTACGTGAGTTTAGAAAATTTATCGTACAGCTATCATGATTTCTATACAGCATTTTATGTAGTTGTGATTGTATAGTAACATATCTCCGCTGGCTTACTCAGGCGCTGTTTTAAGAAAAGTGTCTGTCTTTCAAAAACAAAAAACACAAACTAAATTTCTGTTTTTTTTTTTAAAACAATTGGAAAAAAATTCTCGAAATTCCAAAACATAAATTATTTATTATTATTATTTTTTGACAATCAAAACATAAATTATTAGATGGTATTGAAATAGAGAATTGCTGCCCGTCTAAGTAATATAATGGCTAAAGCTCGGAGAAATCCAGGATTTCAGATTTTCTTGCCCTCTAGGAGCCCATAAGACTTAAAACTGACCCAAAAAAAATAATTAGGAAATTACATTTTCAGTTGTAGAAATTATATTATTTTTAATTAAGTTCTGTTTGTGCTAAAATTTAATTACAGCAAAGTCCAAAGCCTAAATTCAAATTCAAGTATAAATTCCTAATTAATTTTTAATTAATTAAATTAATAGTGGTCGTGCAATGAGGATAGAACACACAGCTCCAATCAAACACAGACAAACAACTCAGTTTCAACAATCAACCGTTTCAATTTCAATTTCCTTCATTTTGTCACTTTCAAACTTTTTTTGTTGTCTTTTTAACTTTAATTCAATTAAAGTTATTTAATTTCCATAACAGTATTCTACAATTCTCCAGTTCTTTATTTTAATTCTACTTGACTTTTTATCTTTTATTTATATATTTTTTTTTATTTCAATCATTCATAAGACATTTTTCAACTATTTAAATCTAACTACTTCCTTAATACCTTATCTAATAAAAACAATTCGTTTGATTACAAGTTAGCATTCTAACGTTGATATACCTTAAAACTGACACATTCAAAATTTCACTATTTAAGAAAAATTATTTTCTTTTAGCCCTTAAAACCTTATGTATAAAAATAAAATCTACAATATTTTTTTAGAAAATAATTTTAAAAAGTTTCTTATTTTAACAACACTTCTGTGTTTTATGTCACTTAAAACAATTTTTTTTAAAAAAAAAATTCATCCGTCTTATATCGCATCTAAAACATCTTGTGGACACATAGTTTAGCCGGTCTGTCAAAAAAAGCCCAATGATGAAAGATGACAGATAAGCCCAATTTGCCGAGGAACCCGGTTCAGGCCCACTAGTGGAGGACCCAAAAAACATAGCCCAATGGACAAGCCCAATGAACTAAGCCCAACATATCAAGCCCAGCAAATTAAGCCCAAGAGGCCTGCAGGTGCAGGGGCGCGTGCCTCCCCACGCGGAGGCGCCGCCCCTTCGGTGTGGCGCACGCCCCCCCTCCGCGGAGGCGTGCGCCTCTGTTGAAGACAGCGCACAGCTGTCTTCAACCTCCGTCTGGCACCTCTTGACAACTTTTGAAAACAAAAAAAGGCTCGTCTGTGGGAAGTCAGCAGGTGAGTGAGTGATTTGGGGGAGGAAAATGGAGAGAAATGAAGAGAATAAGAGAGGGAAGATGGCTGCAGAAGAGGAGGTGGGTTGAAAAAAAAAATAGAGAGAAAAACACCAAAAAAAAAACCAAAGAACAAAAGCTATAATCCAAGAACTAAGGGGCCTGAATCCGGATTCTGATAGCAAGAAGAGGAGTTTCAGAGTCGATTCTGAGGGCCAAAATATTTTTTAATCAAGCGTCACAGTAAAAATCTTTCCTTTTAAATTTGAGTTTGATTCTTACTTATTTCCTTTATTTTTTATTGTTATAGTATGTGATTGTGATTTCTTTGGTAACTTAGGTTGTTTGTTGTCATTTTATGTTGTTTTATTCGAAGTAGATCAGTTATTTAGCTATTGAAATGTGAGAACATTAGTTTTTGACCGGACAGACCAGAGGGCGCCGCCCTCCCACTCGGAGGTGCCGCCTCCCCTCGCAGAGATGCCCGTCTCCGCGAAACAAACCCCCACCTTCATAAAAATGAATTAAAATTTGAAATTATGACTGTTAGTGGGGAGGCGCTGCCTTCCCTCACGGAGGCGCCACCTCCCCTGGCAGAGGTGCATGCCTCCGCCGAACAAGGACACGCGTCTCACGCGTCCCTGGCCACAAATATCTTTTTTTGTCTTTTTTAGTTTTCGGGTGTTTATTTCCTTACTTGATCGTCATTTATTGTTGGAATAATCATTTTGTGGAATATTTTATATTATTATTTGTTTTTTTTGTAATTTCATCTATTTAGTGTGCATGGTTTAAATTTTTATCAAAATTGGTTACGTGTTCATTAAATTGCTGAGGTGCTTTTGAAATATGCGTAATTAACTTGGATTCGATTTGCTAGTGGTTAATTATGCTGGAGTTTAATTATTTGTCTTCATTGCATGCTAACTCTTTTAATGCCTCGTAGGTCGTTTAATATTCTTGGAGGTTCAATTTTTAAATGATATTGCAGGACCGGATATAAAATAGCCCACGGGTTATTTTTAGTTGTTTAAGTAGCGATTTATGTTCTTTGCATGAAAAAGGGTTGTAATTCATTTCTCCTCCCTCCATTTCTTCGTGTGCGCTTTTAATTACTTTTTGTTGTGCTATCTGTATTTTATTGTGGATGGATGTGTATGAAAATGTATGGATGTAATAATTCAAGGACCCAATTGCACGAAAATGGACTAATTAATCATTTGGGCTAAATCGCAAAATTGAAAAATTATTTGGATTAAACAACCATTCACATGTAATTAAAGGAATAATTAAATAATCAAAAATAATAAAATATAAAACATAAACGGAGGCTGATCGCAAAGTCGGGTGGGCCGCTAAAAGCCCATACCTAGTTTTCGGACCCAATATCTGAGGACGGCTGCTGGACTTCCTCCGTGGAATCCAGTTACTGTAAAAGTATCCTGGATTTCACCCAGATGGCGACTCCATATTCCAATCAAAGCCCGTCAAAAGGCCCAAAGTTGTACTCCTAGAGCCCGCACAGTGCCGTACACTTGGACGCGCGTTGAACCCGTCGCCTACAGTGGCGACTCCACTGGGGATAGAGAAACTGATTTCAGTATTTTGTATTTTATTATTTTTAATTATATAATTATTCCTTCTGTATTTGCATTCACTACACCATTATCATATATTGTGCACGTAGTCCCGAATAAACCGACAATAGTTGTTACTCTACTGCCTGTGTTTCACTCAAACCTGGTGGTGGAGTATATAGCTATTGTCACTCATAGTGCAGTACAATTGAGTACGTCATTTGGACCCTTGAGTGGGGAGACGGAAAAGGTATATAATAGACTATGGTAGCCTTCAACTTTACCCAAGACTCAGCCCATGTAATGTCTTAGTAACTACCCATAGGTTTTCCCTCTAATGCATATGTTCTGTTGCCATATAGTAATTTCATTCATAAAACCCAAGCCCAACAATGATGAACCATTTTGGATTAGACTTTTATCCTTCTACCATGGCTTAGATTGGGCTTTTATCCTTCTATCATGATTTAGATTGGGCTCTGTCCTTCTACCATGTCCCCGTTATATTGAACTTTAATTTTATAGAGGAGATGTACTACTTATTTATTCTATTTTGAGAGCTTATGCATATATGTCAATTTTATTATCCCCTGTTAATAATCAAAACTCAGACTAAAAATTCTAGGACAAGTGACTTGCCTTGAAAATGTGTGTGGGAGAAATAAAGTTGGAAGGCTATTCATTTGAGACCCTATATGTGATTGTTTATATGTTTATTCCTTAATTTTATTAAGCCCATGCATATCATGCATACACGTCATGCATATTTCTAATCCCTTGTTTTGCATAAATAGATCCTCTACCCTCTGTTTAGACACGCACTCATGAAGGTCGACTGACTAAAGCTATGCCAGTTAGAATCACTTCGCAAACCAGGACCACACCAATGGCTGATAACCTTGACTTGGAGGAGTGGAAGAAATAGTTGAAAGAAGAGATCGCTACTGATGTCAGAAATATTATCCAGGAAGCAATGGGGGAAATGCTTCAGATAAACAAAGGCAAACAGCCGATTGACATAGATGAGGGTGAGACTACAAATGGAAGACCTAGGGATGGAGATGATGAGTTAGAAGCTGCACTACCTGAGCCTCCTAAGCAAGGGTTTCAATCTGCTGAAGATTCTGAATAGCCAGAATGGGCTAAGGAGATGGCAAAAATGAAGTTTTAAATGCAGCTCCTGATCAAAGAAAAGGGGTTAGACACCTCAAGGGACTATAGTGATATGGATTTCGATAACGAAGATCCTTTGCCAAAGAAATTCAAATTCCCTGACATGAATAAGTACTCGGGTACTGAGGATCCCCATTTGCATCTGAGATAGTACATCACTTACAAGAGGACAACTGGACTGACTACACCCTAGATTGTGAAGCAATTATCAATGTCTCTTGAAGGGGCACCGATCTGCTGGTACTACTCTTTGGACCCGCATGTGCAAGCAGACTGGAAAGAACTATGCGTCGCATTCATAAAACAGTACGACTTGAACTCTCAAATGGAGGTATCGTTGAGGGATCTACAGAACACTAAGTAGAAATTCAATGAATCTTTTTCCGATTACCTAACCAGGTGGAGGGGTAAGTTGGCACAGATGAGACATCGACTGGCTAAAGCAGACCAATTAATGATTACTATTGAGGGATCTACTCCACCGCTAGCCAAAAAATTGAAAGATCTGGGGATCAAAAATTTTGAGGAACTCTACAAGTTTGGGGTTCAGAAAGAAGTAGATGTAGCTCAAGAGAAGAAGTTCTTCAGAGGAAGAACTGGGGGCAAAGAGGGACCAAGCAGTAACGTCCAAATTAATGATATCGGGCAACCCTGGAGATTTTCTAACCTTAGAAGACCCTTCTCAAAAGTCCTTGAGAAGCTCATCGAAAACAGACTCCTTCAACCTTTACCACCAAAGACCCCACTTCCCAATGCTAACCCAAAACTCTACTGTAAATACCACCAGGTCATCGATCACGATACCGACCAATGCACCCACCTGAAGCACAAAATCCAAGACCTCATTGATTCTGAAAAGATAGTTGACCCATAAACTAAAAGGCCAAACACTCAAACGAACCCTTTACTAAATTACCGAAACACCCCACCTCTAAATCAACGAGTCCTGATGATTGGCACTGGCCTGACTGAAGAATAAATGCTAAACTCCTTCATCAACCTTGAGCCTGCCTAACTCACCCAACCTGAAACCACCCATGAGAGGGGTCTGTTTGTGAACATGATAGATATATGGTCCTCTGATGATGATAAAGCCAAAGAGGGGATTGATGTGTGGGAAGGTGAGAGACAATGGGAGGCTGAACAGGTAGCATAAATCAAGCAAAAGAGGAAAAAGAAAAAGGAACTATCAGTTGAGAAAGATGAACCCAAAGCTGAGCCTGAAATTGAGAAGAAAAAAGATCCAAAGAAAGAATTGCCTGAGAAAGCGGTGTCCAGCATCTGGGAGCTTTTAATGTAATCTAAGGTCCACTGGGATTCCATGGTCCAGGTTCTATATGAGAGTAAAGTTACCGCCAATATAACTCCTAAACAGTTGGTTAGCTCCTTAATGCAAAATCCTGAGGCAGCAATCATCTTCACTTATGAGGATCTACCACTGGAAAAGAGAGATCATTATCGGACGCTGTTCATCAAGGCTGAGATAAGGGGGAAAATGATATGTTGTGTGATGGTTGACAATGGGTCGACCATAAATGTTTGTCCATTAAAGATACTGCCAAGGCTGGGTTTGACTGCTGATTTACAGCCTACTAATGTGGTAATTAAGGTGTATGATGACACCAAAAGATCAGTGGAAGGCACATTCAGAGCGCTAGTCAAAACTGGGCCCATTGAAGCTTGGGTCATTCTCCACGTGATCGATATCCCGGTCACCTTTGCTGTACTATTGGAAAGGCCTTAGTTCCATCCCCTAGGGGGAGTTCCTTCCACTCTCCATCAGAAGATCAAGTTCCCACGTGAGGGGAAAGTGGTCACTATCACAGCTGAAACTGAGGCAACCATCACTACTTTGAAATTGGCTCCTAAGGAAATCCTTCTGAATCTGGGGTTTAAGGTCTGCATAATTTACAAAGACTCCATGGAAGAGAAGGTGCTGAACATGATGAAAGGGATGAACTTCCTGCCTGGGCTAGGTTTAGGAATGAATCAGACTAGGCCACTGGAATTCGTGAAAGCTAAGTTACAGATCCTAAGACATGGACTCGACTATCATGGAGAGAAGGACGGGTCCGACAGTGAAGGAAAATGGACTCTCTGAGAAAAATTTATGAGTGAAGGAAATTATAGTCCCTACAAAGGGGAGGCTGAGCCCCTGCTCCTGAATGGAAAGAAGGTCCCTGGGTTTAATATTTTTATGGACTATCTGGATAAGAAGGACATGAATGAACCAGTGCTAGAAGAACTGATAGTAGATGAAAAAGCTGCTGCTGTTGCCGCGGAACTCACTAGGGGCGAGAAAGATGTTGTTGTTGAAAATGACTCCACAGGTAAGGGAATCACTACAGAGGGTGTTGAGACTGCTGCAGGGGATGCGGGTCAGACCAAGGATGCCACTGTGGACTTGGAGACCTTCATCCAGAACTCCTTTGTTGACACCTTTTATGATGATTTTGATGTTTCTCTTACTGAACTTTTTGAAGCTGATGATTTATTCTTTTCTAAGGTTAATGCAATAAAGTCTGACTTTGCTTACTTGTGTGATGTCTTACCTAATGGTTATTCTTATTGTGATGATCATTTCATGCATATATTTGATATTAATTATGTGCAAACCGAATCATTTAACTTAGGCACAATTGAAGATCCTAAAAACATATTAATTGCTTCTGATATTACTCCTGATGAGAGTGAAAAAATGAAAGAATTTTTAATAAAAAGGCAGAAAGTATTTGCTTGGGGCTATGAGGATATGCCAAGGATAGACCATGAGATTATGGAGCATGAGATCCCAACATACCCTCACGTTGCACCAGTCAAACAGAAGAGGAGGAGGTCAAGACCAGAATAGACACTCCCGATTAAAGAAGAAGTTGAAAAGCAGTGGAAGGTAGGATTCCTTAAAGTGGTTGATGACACGAAATGGCTCGCTAATATTGTGCCGGTACTGAAGAAAGACAAAAAAGTGAGGATGTGTATTAATTATCAGGACTTGAATAAGGCCTGTCCGAAAGATGACTTTCCCTTGCCTCATATTGACACGCTGATAGATAGTGCATCTTCAAATGCAATGTATTCCTTCATGGACGGATTCTTCAGGTATAATCAGATTAAGATGGCTGAGGCAGACAAATTGAAAACCTCATTTATCATAGAATGGGGGACTTATTGCTACCTCGTGATGCCATTTGGGTTAAAAATGCCAAGGCAATATACCAACGGATGGCCACAATGCTGCTACATGACATGATCCATAAGGAGATTGAGGTATATGTGGATGATATGATGGTTAAGTCTCCAACTAGAGAAGGGCATTTTGAAGCTCTAGACAAGTTCTTGAGTAAGGCTGAAGGGTATAATTCAAGACTAAATCCAAAGAAGTGTGTGTTTGGGGTTGCTTAAAAGAAACTATTGGGTCACATAGTCAGTAGAAGAGGAATAGAAGTCGATCTAGATAAAATAAAAGCCATCAACGAGATGTCAGCTCCCAAAATAGAGAAGGATGTGAGAGGATTCATAGGGCGTCTACAGTATATCAGCCGGTTCATAGCTAGGTTGACAACCATATGTGATCCGATATTCAAACTACTCTGAAAGAATCAACCAGTAATTTGGGATGACAAATGCCAGCAAGCCTTCAAGACCATCAAAAGGTACCTAATGAAGCCACCCGTGTTACAACCACCAAGGCCGGGGAAGCCGCTGATATTGTACCTAGCCATCGAAAAGGAAGCCGTGGGGGTAATGCTAGCACAGGAGGATGAAAACGGAGTGGAACACACTATATACTATTTAAGTAAGAAGTTTTTATCTTACGAGGTTAATTATAACCTAGTAGAAAAGATGTGCCTGTCAGTCGTGTGGGCAACTAAGAAGCTTCAGCACTACTTCCAGTTCTATGGGATCCAAGCAGTATCAAAATATGATCCTCTGAAATATCTCCAATAAACCCCTTCTCTCACAGGAAAGTTGGCCCGATGGTTGGTGTTACTCACGAAATTTTTCATTGAGTATCTATCTAAGAAAGTGGTTAAGGGAAGGGCAATTACTGACTTCTTGGCACAGAATCCTGTGGAGGACAATCAGGAGTGGGAACTGGAATTTCCTGATGAGCATCTGGGAGCCATTAAAGTATAGGGATGGCGTATATACTTTGATGGAGTAGTTAATAACAAAGGGGCAGGTGTAGGGGTAATTTTGATCACTCTTGAAGGTGAAATGATTCCCATGACAAAAAGGCTAGAGTTTGAAGTAACCAATAATCAGGCAGAATATGAGGCATGCATATTTAGGTTAGAGGCCTTACGAAGTGTGGGGACAGAAGAGATAACAGTTTATGGGGACTCAATGTTAGTGGTGAAACAAGCTTCCAAGGAATGGGAAGTCAAGGAAGATAAATTGAGACATTATGTGGATTATTTGGCCACTATTACTCTTTCATTCAGCCAGTGCAGATTTATACATTTACCTCGAGATGAAAATCAAATTGTAGATGCTTTGGCTACATTAGCCTCAATATGGAAAGGTGGTGCACAGACCCCAGTTAAGCCCTTGGTTTTAGTAAAATCTAAGACGACGTGCTATGAGGAGGTGAAAGTAATGCCGATAGGTCCGCAAAAGAAGCCATGGTTTTATGACTTATAAAGGTACCTTAAAACTGGTCAGTTTCCTGAGGATGCAGATAAAAGGGAGAAGGTGTCCTTAAAAATGCTATCTAGACAGTTTATCAGTCACAATGGTATGCTGTACAAGAGAATGCCGGCTGGAGTGCACTTACGATGTGTGGATAAGGAAGAAGCTCAAAGAATTATGAAAATAGTGTATACAGGCATTTATGGGCCCCACATGAACGAAAAAGTTTTGGCTAAGAAGATAACTTGATAGGGATACTTTTGGTTTACCATGGAATCTAATTGTGTAAAGTTTGTAAAGAAGTGCCATGATTGTCAAGCTCATGGGGATGTTAGTCATCTACCCTCGATGGAACTTCAGGGGTTAACGTCTCTGTGGCCTTTTACAGCTTGGGGGATTGATATAATAAGGGAAATAAGGCTGACCGCATCAAACAGGCATCGGTACATTATGGTGGCAGTAGATTACTTCTCCAAGTGGATTGAGGCTGAGTCGTACACTTCAGTCAGATCAAAGCAGATGGCGAGGTTTATAGAAAGGAATATAATCTGCAGGTATAGGTTGCCACACCATGATGTAACCAATAATAGAGTTCAGTTCCAATCAGAGGCTGCTGCATTGCTCCAGCATTACAAGATAGAGCACTACCGGTCATCCCCTTATCATCCTCAGGCTAATGGTGCAGTTGAGGCTACGAATAATAACATCAAGAGAATCCTGGCTAAAATGATAGAGAGTTACAGGAACTGGTCTGAGTATTTACAGTTTATATTATGGGGGTATCGGATAACTACAAGAATATCTACTGGGGTTACGCCTTATTCATTGGTGTATGGATGTGAGGCGGTGTTGCCAGTGGAAGTGAAAATCTAATCTTTGAGGGTTTTGCTAGAAACCAAAATACCCGAGTATCTGTGGGTGGAAAGCAGGCTAGCACAGCTCACATGGTTAGATGAGAAGAGATCAAAAGCCATGTATCACATGCAGCTGTATCAGAAGAGAATTGCCAGGGCGTACAATAAGAAAATCAAGCCGGAAAAAACTTTTAGGACGCAATTATAAATAATTACGGTTATAGGACTAAATTGAAAAATCGGTCTAACTTATAGGACTCAATTTATTATTATCCCTAATTTAAATGAAAAGGATTGCCTTTATTTTTGTTAGATGTTGCATTAAATACTTATTACAGTAAATTTAACTAGAAAGAAAAGGCATTACATAAGGCAAGCTAAGCCTAATTAAGTTGCTGAAACCAAAGGAGAAAATAAATCTAAGTTCTTTGCTTTTTATTCTTCCTCATTTCTTGCATGCTAATCCTATATGGATCCCTTGTCTTCTGACTTTTGACGAACTCATCTTGCTCTGTTTGCTGCAATTGAATCCAAGTCTTGTAGTGGTCATCAGTGGTAATGTCGCCATCCAGTGAAATCTCTCGCCTAATGGTACGGTGTGGCCAGGTCGCCAACATATTCTCCATGAAATTCTAGGTCAGGGGGCTAGGTTGGAATCCGTGAGACAGCTCCATGATTAGCTGCTTTTCTCT
Source organism: Macaranga tanarius (assembly GCA_949673435.1). Taxonomy (NCBI): domain Eukaryota; kingdom Viridiplantae; phylum Streptophyta; class Magnoliopsida; order Malpighiales; family Euphorbiaceae; genus Macaranga; species Macaranga tanarius. Next base: position 10,876 of record CATIWO010460361.1, read on the forward strand.
ATATTGGCGATAAAGACGGATGGGATAGTAGAATGAGCAGAAGTTCAGTCCGGAGAGAGGGACGTAGTGGGTATATGTCCTCGTGGTCACGTGCTGGATGTTCCACCATGGACACATCCATTGAACCCTGACATTTGGAAAATTGGCCAACCATTCGCTTAGATCTGAAGGAAGTTGTTGTAGTGGACGAGTCCGTACTTGCTTCGGTTTGTACTTCACAATGTTCCGAGGGGGTGCCAACAGTTTCAATTTTTCCTGGAGCCAAATCTGAAAAAGGGAGGATAATAATTAAAAAAAAGGGAGAAAATAAAAGAAAAGATAAAAAAAATGATGAATAAAAAAATAATTAAAAAATAAAATAAAAAAAATAATGATAATTACCTCCAATAACACAGGGCTCCCAGCGAAGCGATGAGTCACAGACAGGTTGTCCAAGCCAATAGTGTCTCAGTGAGAATAATAAGCATGGGGTTGAGTCCGGACTCAACTTGATCGAGAATCTGCATGACCTTAAGGTCACAGTCGCCTGAGGGTAAAACCATCAAGAACTGAGCGTACAAACAGAAAGAAAGCATTCGAGGCCAATACACTTCTTTTCTCTCAACAGCCACGACGGCCTTCAGGAAGGATTCGAAGATCACCCCATTCCCAGAAACGTAAGCAAGAGAGGATGAAGGAGCAATGTTGAATAGACGGGCCATCTTATATTGGGTGGCTCTGTCGTCTAGCCTATCAGCTATTGGTACAGTGATTTATTAGGAAGAATTATCCGGGTAACCCAGAATCGCCTCGAATTCTTCAGGTAGGAGCTAGATCTCGAAGCTATTGAATCTAAAGACATGGGTTTGTGGATCCCAAAGTTGAGCAACAGTGTGTAAGAACGGGTAATTGATCTTGTAGAGGTAGAGGGATCTGAAGACAGAGAGATGGAAAGGATCTAGTTTTTACCAATCTTTTCCACCCAAACGCTGTAGAATGGGTCGGATCAGCTTCAGATGTTCTTCTATCATGATTTGAGAGGTTTTTTGGAGGTTTTGGAGAAGGAGGGTGGCTGTTATGAGGTTAAATGAGTATAGGATGTATTTATAGACTTCAGAGGAGGGGTAAAATTAGTAAAGTACAGTCCCAGTGCAGCAGAGGCACCGCCTCACCGAACGGGCGCCGCCCCAGAAAGTAGAGGCGCGCGTCTCCATGTTAGAAGCGCATGCCTCCGCATCAAAGGTGCCCGCCGCCGTTGCTTAAAGGCGGCACCCCCAAGTCCAAAGGTGGCACCGGGGGTTGGACGGTCATTCGGAGGAAATTGGTATGGACGGTCATTCGGAGGAAATTGGCACCGGGGGTTGACAACTATGATCGTGCAACAATTGTAGCACAGTGTAATAAAAAGAACACTACTATTGAGATAAAATGTACTGATATAAAATGTGCTGATGTATATAATTCAAATAGTTTGCATACAAAGTTTGTGCCCCAGAAATGTAAACTACATAGCCTATCTATGCCCAAGCTAATCCCAGGTCTGCGGCCTAATCCTCCTCGGACTCAGTCTCCTCATCATCCCGGCCCTCCTCGTCGGCCACCTTATTACCATCATCACCAGTAGCATTATCTGTGTCATCATGAATCCCATCACCTGCTCCATCTCTAGGAATATTAGCAGCATGAGGAACTCCATCATCTCCACCGACGGAGCTAGAATCATCCTCGTCTCCACTCACCATCTGGAGGTCGGTAAGTTGCTATCAGAGAGACCTGTTCTAGGCCTCCAACCCCGCACGCTGGGCTTCTATACCTGTAAAATGTACATATCCAGGGGAAAGGGGGGAAATAGGTAAGTAAAATCCATATCAATATGCATAAATGTAGAGTAGGGATAATAGCTTACCCTTCACTCATCCGTAACTTGGAGCACAAAGTCTCGCTGGGCCTCAAATAAACTGAATATGTGCTCCCTCTGCTCTTTAGAAATCTATAGGTATAAATAAATAAATAAATTATGTCAGCACTAATGCCTTTATGCAGCCAGCAAATCAGAGGCTAAAGGCACAAATAATACTTACATGGGTAGCAATAGGTGGCATAGGTGAAGGAAGGCTACTAAGATCCAGAGTCAGTGTAGCCTGAGATACATTTCCAGAAGTCCCCCAATATCTGACAATAAGATCCGAGAGGTAGGGGAAGGCACCGGGTGTACATGAAGGGCCAGTATCATGGGTCCTTTGTGGAGGAGCACATGAAGTACTAGGACCAGCATCTGAGGTCCTCGGAAGTGGAGGGTGAGAAGAAACGGGCCTAGCATCAGTAATGGGGGAGTGAACCCGAGCTCGCAGGACGCTCGCCGGGAGGTGGGGATCTGATCTAGGGACCGGTACCCCTAGGGTGAAGCTGCAACAAGAAGGAGAGTTAGAAGGTTATCAAACTGTGGTTGAATCACATGTTCGAACAAGCATCTAAGTCATACCTGAGTGACAAGATCGGGAATGGGGAGTGCAGGCAGTAACTGTCCTCGGATGAAAGCTCTATAGATATTGGGCTGTCGGGGGGCAACTCGGCACATAGTAGGGGTCCCTCTCAAAACCCGCGCCAGGTCGTCACTCATCAGTAAGTGCACCCAGAATATGGAGGGAGGAGCCGCATGGACCTGCCTCCGATCAGGACCCATGTCCTACTCATATACCCGCTCTCCGAGGAAGTACACCCTCTGAAAAGGACCCACAAGAAGGATCCTCCTATCGGCAGATGGCCTGGATCGAACCATGGTGTCAGACTAGCCAGCCACATTCCCCCAAGGCGTCCTTGGGACCTGATCAAAAGCAAGAACATGCATGGTAAGTTGAAATCCTGCATGTATTAATAAAATACTAACACACGCTATTTTTTCTTGCAGATTTACCTCTCCCAATGAAGACTACTAAGGAAGGTCCGGTGAAGGTGGACCTGAGATATATCTCGCCGCTCAGTCTGGCTAGTGCCCTACCAGTTCAAGGTAGGAAAGGCCAAAGCTATGGACACCACCCCTCGGATGAGCCCCATCTCTAAGCCCCAGACCTGCATAAGTCAAAATAAGCAAAGAGGTCAGAATAAAGGGCACATAAAAGGAGAAATGAAAGAAATGAGGGTGATAGAAGGAAACATACATGTGTGGCATGCTAGAAGCCATAAAATCGACGAGCTCCTCGGACAAACTCATCCATATCCCAATACAAATAAGCGAGGGCAGCGGAGCCCCAGTCAAAAGTGTGGATGAGACCCACGTCTCTGAGGGCCATCAGAAATACCAGATCGGCTGAGCTGGAAGCATTACAGAAAAGAGTACTGCCTAGCAGATAGAAGATGAAGGCCCAGACCACCTGATCAATCTGTCGCAGGGTAACGATGTTTGCCGTCGCTATGCCGAAATAATAGGCACAGATCAAGTCAAGCTTCACTTTGTGGGTCCTCTTCATGGCAGGAACTATATCGAGCAAACGCTTGATGTAGCCGACGTGTGTATGGGACATCGGCTCTAAACATCTATCGAATGGTACCGGATCCCCGGTGCATGCCACGCCCGTAATGGCAGCAAAGGCCACAAGGTCTAATGTGAGCTCTCCCACGGGCATATGAAAGGTATAGGCAGTGTCCATCCACTGCTCCGTCAACGCGTATAGGCCGTTGAGGTCGTGGTGACCTACAATGGTAGGAAGTGCCAGAATAAAGGGCTCAAAGCCCGTCTCCCGAATCTTATCCCGAACTACCTTTGACAACTTGCCGTACTACTCTCAAGCACCGGTAGCATTACCAGCACCTTTGAGCTCATGCTGGTCAAACTACAGGGGGTATCAGATTAATTTTTAATTTTTAATTGATAAAATAGATAAAAATAAAAAAAATAAACCGAATAGAGTCTCGCACTTTGCAAAGGCGCCGTCCCCGCGCTTAAAGGCGCCACCACCAAGCTTAGAGGCACCGCCTCCACACTCGGTGGTGCCGCCTCCGCGTGCAGGGGCGCCGCCCTGCGCAAAGTAGAGGTGCAATGCCCCGACACAAAGGTTCGCACCTTCACACTACGAAGGCACCGCCTGCGCGATCGGAGGCGCCGCCTCTGCGGCTCGGGTAGCATAACGGTTTTAATAAAAAACTATGCATTTTTATCTAGTTTTCTAGCAATTCTTGGCAGATTAAACATGTATGCACTTAATATTGACTAACCCAATCCTATTTTTTGATAAAAAAAAGTGGAAGAAAAATAACTAACCTCGCTCGAGGCCCGAGAACAGATGTGAAGGGAGAGGAAATGCAGCAATGGCACGGTCCTATCACGCTCCAATCCTAGAGAACGAAGTGTCTGAGCCTCTGGAGCGACTGTATGCCAGGTAGGAAGGGGAGGTGTGCGGTCATGCACTGGATCCATAATGAAATAAAAAAGAAAGGAAAAGAGGTGCGAAAGAAAGAAGGAAATGAAGAAATGAATTTGAATTTGAAATATATATATAGATTTGGCGAATTGCTGAAATGGTCCTTGGAAGGAAAATTTCCTAATAGTACTTGAAATTTCAAATATCGACTAACATATTGGAATTAAGTTTTGAATTTGCAGGTTACATTAAGTAGGGATGCCAAGCATCAAAATTCAAGCTTTTCGGGTTGTATCCCGAGAACGACGGCACAAGGAAATACAAAGCCTCTTGATTTTGAACATCAAAGATGACAGTGACAAATAAACCTCTCGAGTTGTACCTCGAGGATGACGGTGTAAGAAGTATAGCCTCTTAATTCGGAACATCAAGGCAGACGGCGACAAATAATGGAACCTCTTGGGTTGTACCCTGAGGCTGGCGGTATGCGAATTAAAACCTCTTGATTCAGGACATTAAGGTTGACGGTCCAGAAATTGAATGGTAGGATCGAAGAGTATCCTTTTGGCATTTGTTACATGCATTTTAATTTTTGGAAAAGCCAAATTTAAAATTATGTTTAAATGGTTTTTCAAAAATCAAGGGGGCAAACTGTGGACACATAGTTTAGCTGACCCGTTAAGAAAAGCCCAATGATAAAAGATGACAGATAAGCCCAATTTACCGAGGAACCCGATTCAGGCCCACTAGTGGAGGACCCAAAATTCTAATCTAAACCCAAAAAATATAGCCCAATGGACCAAGCTCAATGAACCGAGCCCGATGAACTGAGCCAAACAGATCACGCCCAGCAAATTAAGCCCATGAGGCCTGCAGGTGCAGGGGCGCGTGCCTCCCCACGCGGAGGTGCCGCCTCCACATGCGAAGGCGCCGCCCCTTCAGTGTGGCGCACGCCCCCTTCCGCGGAGGCATGCGCCTCTGTTGAAGACAATGCACAACTATCTTCAACCTCCGTCTGGCACTTCCTGACAACTTTTAAAAATAAAAAAAGGCTTATTTGTGGGAAGTCAACAGGTGGGTGAGTGATTTGGGGGAGGAAAATGGAGGGAAATGAAGAGAATAAGAGAGGGGAGATGGTTGCAGAAGAGGAGGTGGGTTGAAAAAAAAAATAGAGAGAAAAACACAAAAAAAAAAAAACCAAAGAACATAAGCTATAATCCAAGAACTAAGGGGCCTGAATCCAGATTCTGATAGCAAGAAGGGGAGTTTCAGAGTTGATTCTGAGGGCCAAAATATTTTCCAATCAAGCGTCACAGTAAAAATCTTTCCTTTTAAATTTGAGTTTGATTCTTACTTATTTCCTTTATTTTATTGTTATAGCATGTGATTGTGATTTCTTTGGTGACTTAGGTTGTTTGTTGTCATTTTATGTTGTTTTATTTGAAGTAGATCGGTTATTTAGCTATTGAAATGTGAGAACATTAGTTTTTGACTGGATAGACCAGAGGGCGCCGCCCTCCTGTTCAGAGGTGCCGCCTTCCCACTCGGAGGCGCCGCCTCCCCTCGCGGAGATGCCCGTCTCCGCGAAACAAACCCCCGCCTTCGTGAAAATGAATTAAAATTTGAAATTATGACCATTAGTAGGGAGGCACCGCCTCTCTACGGAGGCGCCGCCTCCCCTGGCGGAGGCGCACGCCTCCGCCGAACAAAGACATGCGTCTCACGCATCCCTGGCCACACAGATCTTTTTTTATCTTTTTTAGTTTTCGGGTGTTTATTTCTTTACTTGACCTTCATTTATTATTGGAATTATCATTTTGTGGAATATTTTATATTATTATTTATTTATTTTGTAATTTCATCTATTTAGTGTGCATGGTTTAAATTTTTTATCAAAAATAGTTACGTGTTCATTAAATTGCTGAGGTGCTTTTGAAATATTTGTAATTAACTTGGATTCGATTTGCTAGTGGTTAATTATGCTGGAGTTTAATTATTTGTTTTCATTGCGTGCTAACCCTTTTAATACCTCGTAGGTCGTTTAATATTCTTGGAGGTTCAATTTTTAAATGATATTGCAGGACCGGATATAAAATAGCCCACGGGTTATTTTTAGTTGTTTAAATAGCGATTTATGTTCTTTGCATGAAAAAGGGTTGTAATTCATTTCTCCTCCCTCCCTTTCTTCGTGTGCGCTTTTAATTACTTTTTGTTGTGATATCTGTATTTTATTGTGGATGGATGTGTATGAGAATGTATGGATGTAATAATTCAGGGACCCAATTGCACGAAAATGGACTAATTAATCATTTGGACTAAATCGCAAAATTGAAAAATTATTTGGATTAAACAGCCATTTGCATGTAATTAAAGGAATAATTAAATAATCAAAAGTAATAAAATATAAAATACAAACGGAGGCCGATTGCAAGGTCGGGTGGGCCGCTAAAAGCCCATATCCAGTTTCCGGACCCAATCTCTGAGGACGACTGCTGGGCTTCCTCCGTGAAATCCAGTTGCTGTAAAAGTGTCCCGAATTTCACCCGGGTGGCGATTCCATATTCCAACCAAAACCCATCAAAAGGCCCAAAGTTATACTCCTAGCGGGCCCTGAGCCCGCACAGTGCCGTGGTCGCCGTACACTTGGGCGCGCTAAACCCGTCGCCTACACATCTCTTTTATTTTTTTTATCCTTATGTTATCTTATGAATTTTTCTCTTTTTTGAAAATTTTTATATTCTTCTACTCAATATGAATATGCTCTATTTTTTTTTGACAAGATCAGAATTCTTTTCTTATTTTATCAATTGCCCTTAAAAATGTTTTTTACAATTTTAACAATTCTGTTAAAAAAGTTTTTATTATCATATACAAGATCAGAATTCTTTTCTTATTTTATCAATTGCCCTTAAAATGTTTTTTACAATTTTAATAATTCTGTTAAAAAAGTTTTTATTATCATATATGCTATAATGATATCATTAGGATTATATTCTATTTTGATTTTTCTGGTTATCATTATATATGCTTTTGGTTTTTAATTATACTTTTCTTAATACATATAAACTATCTATATAAACTTGATTATTTCTATTTACTTAGAAATTTTTATTGATAAAAATATATCAAGATATATAAAAAAAATATATTAATAATCAGTAAAGCACGGATAAATGACTAGTACCACACTAAATTTTTTAAAAAATGACTGCTATCTATTACATAATAAATTAGTACTTAACTCATTTATTTGTCTTTTTTATTAATCAAGAGAAAATTTGGTGCTCCCCAAAGCTAGAGAAGCTACTCCATTGAAATTACCTCTGCATTTGGGAGCCAGCTCCAACTAATGGAATACTCTGGCGGCCGAAGTTCACATTCTTATAATATTAAAGGTTAATTACTATTTACCAATGTGATTTGCCATATTATACTACTTGGTCCTTGACATTTAAAATTTATATTATCTCCCCCTTCTATTTTGCATAATTATACTATTTACCACATCCGTTAAATTTTCGTCACAATTTCCGTTAGTTGACAAAAAAATTATACTATTTGCCCCCTCTATATGATTATATTTTACTATTTAACCCCCCAGTATTTTGAAATTATATATTTTTATTATTAAACTAAATTTCTCAAAAGTTTACTATAAAATGATAATTATATCATTTAAATATAAATATAAATAACATAATTGTAATTTTGTATAATTAAAATTTTAATTAAATGCTAATTAATTAGTATTAGTTTTAAAACATTTCTATTCAAATATTAACTTAAAATATTTATGTTACATTAAAAAATGTAATCAAATTAATTCTCTTTTTAATTTTGAAATCTAATTATTGATTTCAATTTTTAGTTTCAATCATTGGGTATATGCATTAAATTATTTAAAATTATTAATTTTTTTCATAATACATTTTATATATTCAACAATTTAAACTAATAATTCAAATAAAAAATAAATTGTGAAGTTTAAAAGAAGTTAAAAGGAAAATATACTTTTTTAATTTTTTATGAAATATAAATATTTTGGATAGCATTTAAGTAAATATATTTAAAAT
>CATIWO010460421.1:0-10015 GCA_949673435.1 Macaranga tanarius
GAATAGATAAATAAAAAAACACATAAAAAATATAAACAGCTACTATTAATTATTCTAATATGAATTTTCACAATTATACACATGTTTACATATAATTATGATCAAATAAAACAAGAGTGAAATAAAAAATAGACAACAATCTAAAAAAATAAGTAACAAAGCCAAGTTCGGCTCATTGGGCGGTGCCCCAGTGATGGCGGAGCGCCAGGGGTACCGTCCAATCATGCAGAGGCGGCACCTAACCGATAAGACGACGCCTCTGCTCACTCAGGCAGAAGGAAAAATTCAGATGCCAAAAAAAACTGAACCAGAACAAAAATTTAGTTTTTCTCACAGAGAAAACACGAGTCAGAGCCAAAACACATTAAACTGAATCAATTGATCATGCCCAATCTTATCCTTAAACTAATTAGCATCAATTAATAGTATTGTAAACATATACACAAGAACCAAAACTATAACAAAAAGAAAAATAAAACAAACTTACATAAACATGCTAGAATTCAAAGTTGAAAATAGAAACAAAAACAATTGGACATAGACAAATGAAATTATACAATTATCGTATGAAAGTCATGCTTTGAAAACAACAGGGAGGAATTGAACACGAAATAAGAAGAAAATTGAAATATAAAAGGTTAGAAAGTTACTGTAAAATGATGTGCCCTCAGAATAGATGCAGTGGATCCAGAGAATACCAAACACTGTAAAGCTAATCTTCTCTCCTATGGTTTTTGATAACAAGTCTTCCTAACACCTTATTCTCTTCCCTTTTCTTTTTTTTTTTTTTACGTAAATATCTTTTCTGCCTTTTCTTCCTCTGCTAGAGTTTTCCTTTATTTTTTTTATTCTCTCTTTTTTTTCTTCTCCCCTCGGAGATCCAAAATCTCCCTCTTTTATTTGAATCCCCCCCACTTCTTTAGTTCTCTCTCTTCTTCCATTATCTCACCCACTCCTCCTTTTTCTCCCTGTAATCACGTTTTCAGGGAATGTGGTTACAGGTAGCTGAGAAAATCACGCTAAAAATATCCTTAACGTCTATTTTTTTGTTTTGAAAGAAAAAACTTCATAAGGCACCGCCTTAGTGAAAATGCGGCGCCTGTTCGAAGTGAGACACCATGAGGCACCGCCTTATCAAAAAGGCGGCGCCTTAGGAGTCTTCTTCAATGGGCTTTGGATCTTTAACGGGCCTAGTTGAGTGGGTTTACTAGTAGGTTAGGCTAAATGAACAATTTGGTGGGTTGGGCTAGAGGTGCTAGACTTTACACTGTTTGAGCTCATTTTTGTTGGACTTTTATCATTGGGCTCTTATTTTGGGCCGGACCAACCCAAGGTGTCCACAATATCTTTAATAAAATTGATTCAGGACCTTTTGGTACAAGATTAGTGGAGATTAAGCATGTCTATAGAGAGGCCAACATGGCTACCGATGGAATGGCATCATTTGCTGCTCAACATTCTCTGAATTTATATATCATAGAACAAGCACCTAATGATATCCTCGCATCATTGTTTATTAGTTTCGTGGCCATGCCTCTCTTTTGTATTAAAAAAAGATTAGGATTGTTTTTCATTTATTTTAATAATAATAATAATAATAACAATAATAGTTTTTATTGTTATTTAAATAATTTAATTTTGGGAGATAATAATAATAATAATAATAGTTTTAATTGTTTTTTTTGGAGATAAAAAATAATGAAATTTAATTTTGGAAGAGAGATAAATAATTTTGGTATTATTTAATATTTCTCACTTGCTCCTAGAGCAAGTGTTTTTCACTCTCTTAAAAATTGGAATTTGAAATCTTTAAGAGTTAATTAGTTTAAAAAGTTAATTTTGGTGAAAATTGCACCTCAAGAGAGAGTTCAGGGGGCAAATTGCCACTTTAGCTCATTTTATTTGCCACGTTGGAAAAGTATTAAGTGGGGAGACAATTTTGCCTTTGACCACATCAGCATTAGTAACAGTGATAGCTAATTTGTTGTTTTTTCCTAACAGTTTGAAACATAAGGTACCAATTTATTAGGATTGAAACCACACAATACTTTTTTTTTTTTTTTTTAACTTTTCCCTTAATTTTATTGGCATAGCATTTTTTTTATACTCTCATTTAATAGCTTTACTGGATATCTTGTATGTATGACCAAATGACTTGCATAAAAAAAAAGATGAAACTTAATAGAAACAGAAAATTAATGAATAATGGTTGAGGAAATTAAATTTTAATTTTTAAAAATTCGCATCAGCTTAATTGTTAGGTCAAGTCGTTCTATAGTTACAGAGATTTCAATTATTTTTTAAAAATTCGCATTAACTTAATTTTCAAGTCTAAGTTGTTGTATAGTTACAAAGATTCCAAGTCTAAAGTCGCCACTTAGTACACGGATTTGGTGCGCAACCTCAGGATTTTCCTTTCTACTGGCAGAACAGAACGCAGGCAATTTCTCCTCATGAACTAAATTTCCAAGTCAAGTCAACCTGTGAGCCTCATTGTCCCCACAGACTTATGCTTTAAGCACTATCACTTTCTAAAGCAAGAAAGTCCCAGAATACTGATATTATAGCAGTGTCAATGGGTGAAGTTAAGAAGATTGGTGATGGTAACTTACAAAAATCTTATTGCTAAATTTAATTAGCTAAACTCTTCCAACTAAAAATGAAGCGGTTCCCAGGAAAGTGCTTTAGTTTTTCTATGTGGGTGTTGATAGTTTTAGGCCAAATCGATAGATGCAATTGCAAAGGTGCTTATTGCATTGAAGAAGAGAGAGCAGCTCTTCTTCAACTCAAAGATTTTCTCATGGCAGCAAACAGCTATGACACACAGTATGTTGAGCACGATCAACTTCTTCCTTCATGGGTAGATGATAAGGACAGTGACTGTTGCAATTGGGAGAGAGTCTCCTGCAACCCTGTCACTGCCCGTGTATTGGAGCTGCTACTTGATGGTGTCAGGAAGCAGCTGCCATATTATTCTCCCTTGCAACAGCCACCTCTGATACTAAATTCCTCCTTGGTCCTGCCTTTCCATGAGCTAATAAAACTAGACTTGTCAAACAATGGATTCAGTTGTTGCATGGAGAATGAAGGTAATAATCCACATTTGATCATTTCCAAGGTCTTGCTTGGATTATATATACATATATTAAATCTCAGGATTTCTTTATATCACTTGTGTTTGCAGGGTTGAAGAAGCTGTCAAGTTTGAAGAAACTGGAGATATTAAATTTTGCTGATAATCAATTGAACAACTTTTCAGAATCTTTTGGGGCGCTGATATCGTTGAAGACTTTAAATCTTAGTGCCACAGGATCAGATGATGAACCCTTTCCTGCTCAAGGAATGATTGATTTATTCTGTTCTATCGATTCCTTTGTTTTATATGATTGATGTATGATTTCGTTTCCAGTTCTTTTTCCATTATTCATTTCAATTGTAATCTTTTGGTGCAGAATTGTCAACTCTGAGGAACTTGGAAGTATTGGACCTAAGTTCTAATCATTACAAGAGCTCTCTTCCAGTAGAAGGTGAAAAACCAAAACTATCAACTTTTTACGTAAGGACCATAATATGTTAGCAGAAGCAAGAAACTGTGAATTGCAGTTTTGATGAGGTTGATCTGTGTTTCAAATTTATTCAGGTTACGAACTGCTGTCCAAGTTGAGCAAGCTGGAGCACCTGGACCTAAGTGGGAACAATTTTGACAAAGAGATCTTCAAGTTTCTTAGTGCCCTCTCAGGTCTTAAATTTCTAGTTCTAGAGAACAATGAAATGGAAGGACCGCTTTCTAACCAAGGTATGTGGTCTCCATTCTCCAATTTCTTTTTTTTTTGGATTAATAGGGCGGTCAAATAACTTGAACACTGATGAACTGCACAATAGAGGATAACTCTTCCCTTTTAAATCAAGTGAAAATTAATCTAATGAATCAACAGTAGCAAGATTTGAACCTTGCACCTCAGGGTGCCCTTTGAGACATGCAGTCTCTAAATTTTGAGAAGGAGAATTTGTTCTACCTACATTTCACTAATGATTTGTAGTAAAATGCAAATGTTTACCTTGAGTAATTCCCCAAATCTACTTCAAACAATGGATTGTACTTTACATGATACAGTATGAGGACTCTTCTGAAGCAGAAAGTTGTTATTTCATCACAAAATACACATTATATTTCAGCCTATCTCTTTCAATTTTGCAGAACTATTGAAGTTGAGCAATTTAGAGGTGCTAAGTTTAAGGAACAATAACCTGAATGGCTCCCTACCAATAAAAGGTATGTAAGCCATATGACTGACTAATTAAGCTACTGTTATTAACGCTACTCATGAGTCTTGTTTGCATCTATATTTTTGCTTTTTCGTAGACATGCATGATTGCAGGAACTTGAAGGTGTTGGATCTGAGTTTGAACGGTTTTATTGGAAGCATTCCTCCTGATATAGAAGCCTTGACTTCTCTGAAAGCATTGTCTTTAAGTGACAACCAACTGAATGGCTCCTTACCTATTCCAGGTATAATTAAATCACTGGAAATAGATTAATATCTATGCATCCATCCGCATTGAAAATTTCCAATTTCCACTTTCACAGGACTGTGTAAACTGACGAATCTTCAGGAACTGGATATTAGCAGAAACTCTTTTGGAGGATCTCTTCCTCAGTGTTTAGAAAATCTTAGTTCTCTGACAGTGTTAGATCTCTCTGAGAACCAATTCACTGGACGCATATCTCCATCTCTAATATCAAAGCTCACTTTTCTCGAGTACATTGATATTAAAATCAACCATTTTGTGGGTTCTCTTTCCTTTAGCTCTTTCGCAAACCATTCCAGGCTTGAGGTTGTTGAGCTTGGATACAACTACAAATTGGAGGTTGAAACTGAATCTTCATATTGGGTTCCAAAGTTTCAATTGAAGGTCCTGACTTTACCTTATTGTAATCTGAATAAGCATACAGGAGAAATTCCCAAGTTTCTTTTTGAGCAGCACAAACTGGAAGTGGTTGATCTCTCCTCTAATAATCTGAAAGGAAAGTTTCCTTCTTGGTTACTCAAGAAACCGACACTCTACGTTCTAAGTCTCAGAAATAACTCTTTCAGTGCTCAAATTTCTCTTCCAATATCTCCTCTTGCAAACCTTTTCTGGATGGATTTGTCGAACAATTTCTTCAATGGCCAGCTTCAGAAGAATGCAGGAGAGATTCTTCCAAATCTAACTTATCTGAATTTGTCAAGAAATTCCTTCGAAGGAATTCTGCCACCATCAATTTGTGGCATGAGCAGCTTGAATCGGCTTGATTTGTCCTTTAATAACTTCTCTGGAGAGGTTCCTGCCCAATTGGCGGAAGGGTGTTGCCCAAATTTGGATATTCTCAAGTTATCCAACAACAACTTTCATGGCCAAATTCTTTCATCCCACAACTTCAACATGACTAGTTTAGGGATTCTGCATTTGAATGACAACAAGTTCAGCGGTACTGTGTCGAATGCATTGTACAAAAGTTCCCAACTGGTTAAGCTAGACATAAGCAACAATTATATGTCAGGTGTTATACCTGGCTGGATACGAAACATGACAAGTTTGGAATCAGTCATTCTGAGGGAAAACTTTTTCACAGGTCAGCTCCTGAGCGATTTCGGCATTGTTTTGTTTTTAGACCTCTCTATTAATAAACTCTCAGGAGCTCTGCCTTGGAAGATGGATGTGCAATTTCTAGAGCACACGCATTTGCAAGGAAATAAGCTCACTGGACCAATTCCAAAGGCATTTCTCAACTCCTCATATCTATTGACATTGGACATAAGAGATAACAGTTTGTCTGGCAGCATTCCTACTTCAGTCAGCACAGTTTCCAACTTACGAGCACTTCTGCTGAGTGGAAACCATTTGACTGGGGCAATTCCTGATCAGTTATGCCATCTACATAACCTGAGCCTGCTGGATCTATCAAACAATTCTCTTTCTGGTTCAATACCTCGGTGCTTGAGCAGCATTGCCTTTGGGAAGCTAGGGGCTAGCGATCGCGTCTTTAAAGCAGACGTAATCATCACATGGTATACACCTCCAATCGGCACATATGGAAATCTTATGATCAGGTTACTCCATTTTCATGACACAGATGAGGTGTACTACGAGCAAGATGAAGTTGAGTTCGTGACCAAAAGCAGGCCTAGCTCTTACAAGGGCGACATCCTTAACTTCATGTCGGGTATGGATTTGTCCTGTAACAACCTGACAGGAGAAATCCCATCTGCATTAGGCCAACTCAGTTGGATTCATGCATTAAATTTATCTCACAATCACCTGGTAGGATCCATCCCAAGAACATTTTCAAACCTGAAACAGATAGAGAGCTTGGACCTTTCGCATAATAGCTTGAGTGGGGAAATACCATCCGAGCTGACCAATCTAAACTTCCTGGAAGTGTTTTCTGTGGCTCACAACAACCTCTCAGGTCGAATTCCTGATAGGAAAGCTCAGTTTGGAACATTTGAAAATAGCAGCTATGAAGGAAACCCATTTCTCTGTGGAGCACCATTGGAGAAAAACTGTGATGATAATGAGTCACCTCCATCGCCAGAAACAGAACCTGATGATGAAACTGATGGCAAATGGTATGAAGTTGATCCTGTATTCTTCTCTGCAAGCTTCTCTGCTTCTTACTTGATTTTCCTTGTGGGATTCATGGGTGCTGTCTATGTAAATCCTTATTGGCGACACAGGTTGGATTATCACACTGAGGAATTCGTGTATTCGTGCTACTATTCTATCTCGGATGTTGTGCACAAATTATCAGCTTGCTTCTAGTAATGTCCATGCTACATTATGATGTCCATCCTAGGACAAATTCTACAATTGAAAATACTAGAGTATGTTTGGTTGAGCGTAATATAAATATAACATACTTAGTTGTGTGATAAAATGATAAAAATGTAATGTAAGACAATACAATAAGCATTGCATTATATTATTATGTTTTATTATATAATTAAATAATCGTTGTAATATAATGACCAATATTTTCTTTTGAAATAATGACTAATATTAAATAAAAGTATTTTTATTCTAAATTATTTTTTTCAAAAAAAAAAAATCCTTCTAATTGAATTCTTTCCTTTTATGAAATTAGATTAATTAATATGTATAAACTACATTTAATTATAAAAAATTTGAGATGATATAAAAAATTGGAAAAAAATATTTATGAATTATTTTAAATAAATGATATGATACAAAATAATATATAAAAATATAAAATATAAAAATTTAAATTTAAAATAAAAATAAAAATAAAGAAAAAGTAAAAAAAATATTATTGCAAAACTATTTTATTTTATTTTTTTGAGCATCTAGATAGAGTGGTTAATTCTCATCATCATAATGGGGGAAACCAAAGGTGGGAGGGGGGTTCGATCTTTGATTTCCACAATATATGTCTATATTTTTTGCCACTTGGGTTATTCATGGAGGACAAAAACTATTTTATTTGACAAAATTAAAATATGAGTGTTTATATATGGTAAATTACGATTTACCCCCTCTATTTTACCATATTGCACTACTTCATCCCTGATATTTCAAAAATATATTTGTTAATCCTTTTATTTTGCAATATTATCCTATTTACTCATTCCGTCAGTTTTTCTATTAACATTGCCGTTAACTAATGTAAAATTACCAAAATAACCTTTAGTGTTAAACGTAGTTACTATTTACCCCATTTGTTTAACTCTATTATACTATTTGCTCCTTAACACTAAAAGTTATATTTTTCATTATAATACTAATTCTATCAATATTTATATCAAAATTATTATCAATTGATTATAAAATTACGATTATACTATTTAATACAATAAAAAAAACCTAAATTTAACTTTAATTTTCTCCAATTTTTTGTAATTACTAATTAATTATTTTAAATTTCAAATATCTCCATTTAAATATTAACTTGAAGCATTTATGTTGCATAAAAAAATTTTTAATTAAGTTGTAGGCGGCGGAGTTCAGCGCGCGCCCAAGTGTCCGGGGGACCGCGGCACTGTACGGGCTCAGAGCCCACTAGGAATACAACTTTACCCTTTTCGCAGGCTTTGGTTGGAGATTGGAAGTCGCCACTCGGGTTAAATCCGGGATACTTTTACAGCAACTGGATTCCACGGAGGAAGCTTGTTAGGCAAATTCCGCAATTGTACGGTTCGCTTCAAGTAATATAGATTTCGAGTATGAGTATCGTTCCCATGAGGAGATTGATACCAAGTACTAGCCTTAATTTTATCTCTACAAGCTAACAGAATAATAATTGACGAATTGAAATGACAACTTAACAATTAAAAATAAACATATTAAATCTGAAATGTTAAAATTAAAATTCAATAATTAAAAACTAGAGTCCGGATTTGCTCCACTAGCTATTACTCGAATTACAGGATCAATTTCCACTTCAATTCGTTAATTCAGTCAAAGGTAAATTACTCAAATTACTCAAAGTCTCTTTCGAGATCATTCAAGAATACCATAGCCAAATACCGCCTATTTTCATGGTCAAGTTAATTAACTAAGGTTCATTAGGTTCTGTAGTAATTTAATACTCTCCGAAGGATTCGTCTACTTTCGTGATCGAGGTTCCTAAGTTTTACAAGTCTATGAGC
The DNA here is from genome assembly GCA_949673435.1 of Macaranga tanarius. NCBI lineage: Eukaryota > Viridiplantae > Streptophyta > Magnoliopsida > Malpighiales > Euphorbiaceae > Macaranga > Macaranga tanarius. The sequence continues at coordinate 8,649 of CATIWO010460421.1, forward strand.
TAATAAATTATGCAACTTTCATTGTCTCTAATTTACCCAAAAACATGCATTCAATCAGGCCTAAAATCAAACAGAAGATAATTAAGCACAACTTGTAAAATTGACTGAAAATGAATTTATTGAAAGAAAATTAAGATCTAAACAAGTAATAGGCTAGTTTCACAAATCCAAACCCTAAAGGAGTTTAGCCATGCATAGTTGTGGCGATGAACAAAAAGATAAAATTAAATCTTTCTTCTTCAATCTTCAATCTTCGTTAAGAACTAATTTGTATCTCTAAGAAATTGAGTAGAAGTGAAAAGAGTGAAAATTAAAAGAATTCTGATGCCTAAAAATTGTCCTTTCCCCTCCTTATATATGCTAAGCCTTGAAGAAAACCTATTTGCACTTGGTTTCTTGAAAAGGAAGCTTTTTCGGCTCGGCGTGGCTTCCTTCATGTCGTACCGGATGCTGTGTTGCGTCCTTTAACTTACAGCATGGCTTCCTTCTGGCCGTGTCACAAGCTGTGTCGTTACTCGTTAATGTCCAGATGAGCACACAGCTTCCAGCATGTCGCGATACAAGTCGTGTCAAGTCTGCTTTGTGTCCAGAAGAGCACACAGCTTCCAGCATGCCACACTACATCCCATGTTGCGCCATTCCTTAGCCTACTTGGAATTTTCTTCCAAACTTAACCTACAAAAAGGGGAAATAATTACTAAAAACTCTTAAACTAATAAAAATTACTAAAAAGATAATAAAATCATAAATAAAACATTAAATGAAAATAAATCTTAATTAAATCTAATTTCTACCCAAACATGACTAATTAATTATTCAAATTTCATTAAAATTTAACTCAAAATATATAATAAATTGTACTCAACAAATTTCTCCACACTAAAGCTTTGCTTGTCCTCAAGCAAAAATCAAATTTAAACATTTAAACACTAGCTCAATTACAACCAAAGAGTTACAATTTCAAAGATATGCAAGTTGTCAACATCGAGACTGAAAAATGTTTATTAAAGAAGATAATCAGACAAATATACATCATATATGAATAATTTACTAATCACAACCCAAACACATAACCTATTTGGAATCCAATGAACATGATTTATAAAAGAAAAATAAAATTGGGTGTGAATGCGTTTTACGCTCCATTTCACAATATATTTTTCTCTCTAATCAAATCCTTCCACTTTTAGTAATCCCCCGCCGTTCCCGTGCTACTAAGCGTGGATACTGCCAAGTGGGTCCTTTGGATACTCTTACTCTAATTAGAGCATTGGAGTAGATTCAGAGCATGTAAATATTTTAAATTAAGCATTGCTCTTACTAAAGAAAAGATAGATTTTATTTTATTTATTTATTTATTATTATTA
>CATIWO010460432.1:0-48555 GCA_949673435.1 Macaranga tanarius
TCTCTCAAAGAAGAAAACATGAAAGATGAGCAAAGGAAAGATGAGAAGAAAACGGAGAAATCAAAGTTAACAGTGTTAAGTTTAAAATCCAACGTATTTTTTAACTCACACGTGTGAAAAGGGCCTTGGTCCATATTGCAATATGGACAGAGGTCCATAATATAATTTGCCGCCTCCAATTTATCCACTCTCCTTTGTGAAATATAAATAATGTTTTTTTATTTTTTATTTCCTACATCCCATCTTTAACGCACCAAAATTGGCAAAATCAATACTGAGACCCCTAAACTTTTTAAATTTTTAGCTTTAGGTCCCTCAAATTTCATTTTATATATATAGACCATTGAATGTCTCAAGTTGGTAATTTTAAACTGTTATGTTACAGAGGGTTAGGCGTGTTAAGCATACTTTTTCGAATGGCAAGTGAGCTACTTAAAATATAAATAAAATAACAATTATTAATTTTATAACAAAAAGAAAAAAATTAAATTATTATTATTTGTCTAAAATGCACTGTTTAAAAAAATAATATAAAACATTTTCTTAACTTGAAACTCTAAATTCTCTTTTTCTAATTGAAACCAGAAAATTGTGTTTTTTTCTCTTGCTACAACGTTGTTATCATCTCTTTTCCAATTGAAACCCTAAATCCCTTTTTCTAGTTGAAATCCTACTATAATTCTTGAGTCTTATCCCTAAAGTATTATTGGAAACTCCAAAAAGAATAATTAATTTTATAAAAAGAATTATCAGTGTGATGGACCTAACTTTATTGGGGATAATTTCAAATTTGTATTCTTTATACTAAGATCATATTTTTGGTGTACTTGGATGTAGCATATGTGGAAATTTTTTTTGTTTGCTTCTTGCTTTATTGATGGTGTATGTGGTCCCTAACAGCTTGTTTGGAGAGGAGGGAAAAGAGGGGGGATGGAAAATAGGTAAGGAAAATGAGGAAGGAAAGTGACTTTTTTATGTTTGGAATGAGAGGGGAAAATAAAGAAAGGAAGAAACGTGGTGTTTATTTTCCCTCCAAGCTTGTCTCCCCAAATTGGAGAGAAAATGGGAAAAAGAAAGTGAAAATTGTATTATATAACTGATTTTACATTTTTACCCTTATTTATTCCACACCATATACACTTGTTCTTTTTAATTTTATATAGGGATATAATAGTAAATATGTCTCATACTTATTTTCCTCCCTCATATTATTTTCCTTTCATTGCAAACACAATAAGGGAAAATAAAAGGAGGAAAATAATAATATTTTCCTTTACATTTTCTACTCTATTTTCTTTCCTTTCTTTCCTCCCATTCCAAATACAGTGTAAATGTTATTGTCAATAAAAAAAGTTATAAATGCTTTGTGGTGCAATGAAGAAATACACCTTACGGGCTGGGGAGCGGTTGTTAAAGAATTCTACCATTTTTTTTGAATTTGTTTTTATGAATTTATGTTATTGTTGAGTCATTCTACTGTGCAAATGTTTGCACCGGTACAAATAAAACTATTAGCCATTAGATTAATTATCATTTAATTGTAACCATTGATATATTTTACAGGTATTGATACACCAAAATAATCAATGGTTGTAATTAAATAAAAACTAATCTAACGGTTATAATTTTATTTGTACCGGTGTAAACATTTGCACTATAGCAAAAGTCGTTATTGTTATATAATTGCATTTATTAATTGCGTGATTTTCTTTTATGTGATAGAAGAATGGACGAATTTGTTCATAGAAATAATTCTAAATTCAATCCTGTTAGTGATACCAGTTTTTCAATTTAGTCCTATGACCTTTATTTTTTACAAATGAGTTTAGTAAATAATTAAAAAATAACCCGTTAGTCTTACTCGGTTATCTTTAACAGAGAGTGCATATGTGGCACAAAAAATACCACCGTGGACAATGATGTCAACTAAAATCCTGCAATAGTGAACTACCATATCACAGGTGGATGCTATGTAGGATTTCCACCAGGAATATATTTTAGGATTTCTGATAATTGGAAGGAAAGTTTTGTTTATAGCCACTATCAAATATTTAAAGCTCCATAAAACAGCTGCTACGTTTCAAATGAAGCTATAGTGGAGCTTCTAGCTACTAGTTGTAGAGTTAAAAAGAAAAACTTTCAAATCAAAGAACAACTTGGCCAGATATATATATTTCTCAATACTTTCATCTTTAAAAGTGAAAAAATATGGAAGCTAGATAATGCCAAAAAATATACAGTAAATGAGCAATTAACAAGAATTAGCACAAGAAGAAGAAAGAATTTACATGTATATTTGAAAAAAAAATATGCACTAATTAGCTGAGCATACATTAAAAAGAAAGGAATAGAAATCTTGGGTCATTATAGTTTAGCAAGTAATTAACACATACAACATCAAGATCCAAATAAAAGATTATAATGGTGAAACTTAATGAATAAAAAGAGAGAGGAAAAAGAGTAACTAAACAAAAAAAAAGCATTAAACTAAGCATTTACATTCCTAAGATTCATGAGAAAGATGAAACCAAGATACCAGCACCGATAGACCAACCTGAATCAACTTCTTGTATGTGGGGGTTTAAGTTCCAATTCAAAAAATAACAATCAGAAGCATAAAAAAAGAAAAGGAAAAGGGAAGGGTGAATTGGCAGTAAAGAAGTGAAATTGGGAGGAAAGTTAAGTTATTAAGTGGTCAGTTCATTAATATCAAACTTAAGTAACTATTGATCACACCCAATTAGGTCTTTACTTTTTTTTTTTATCTAGTATTCATTAGGTTAAGAAAAGTTGAAACTCAAATCAACTCAAATTAACCCATAACCTAAAAAGACTAGAACTATGAAGAAGCTAAAGAAAGAGACCAAAAATGCAAAAAAAAAAAAAAATTGGAAGAAGATCAAAAAAGGAAAATAATTAAAGAAAAGAACTAAAATTGGCTAGTTAGAATTCTAACTAAGCCGGATCTAAGTCGAGCAAATGACATAATAAAAGTACACATGGAACTTTAGACATTTGATGGTGGTTGTAAACAAAATTTTATGGAGTTTTTATCATTTGGTGGCTGCAAACAAAACTTTTTCCCCAATTATAGAAACCCTAAAATATATTCTTAGTAGAAGTCGTACATGGCATCCACATGTAACATGGCAGTCCACTATCATAAGAGTTCGACTGATATCATCATCCATGATGTTATTCTTCGTGCCACATATGTATTCTCTATTAAAGATAATAACGTAGGACTAATGGGTAATTTTTTTAATTATTTACTAACCTCAATTATAAAAAATAAAAGTTATAGGACTAAATTGAAAAATTAGTATTACTAAGAGGATTGAATTTGTTATTATCCCTTTATTTATATTTGTCTTATTTATCATTATAGAGATACATTTATTAGGGAAAATAGCGAATATATAGGTGAGGTAGTTAATTGTGTGGACCAAATTTAGACATTTATGAAATGTCAATCCTACACCGAATATATTACGTTAATTAATTAGGGTATTTTGAAATTGTAAGAGTATACTATAAACTTGTGCTTAGAGAGGTGTTTATTAAATTATGTGATGATAAAAGTGTGCTAGAATTATGTAAGGATGCCAAACTCATAAGTTTAGATTTGGATAACTAAAAATCAATAGTTAGGAAGAAAACAATTAGGTCAGTACTTATATCGACAACAAGGAAGGTGTTGTAAATCCTCGAGGCCCCTCGACTTGCCTTGTATAGGCCGTGATACAAATAAGAAAGAGCCAAAGTACCCCAATCATACTAGGGAAGGTCATTTAAATTCTCAAATAGTGATAATGGCCATATAGGAGATATGGTGGAAGCACTGGGGAAACATGAATGCGCTCAACAAATAGAATAAAAAGCAATAGGCAGCTTGCTATAAGTCAACCTCATCCGTAGGAGGATCTCTAAGAAGAACCTCCACTAAATTTGTGTACCAAACTAATGAATGACTCCCTAGCTTTATGGTAAGTCGGTTACCAAACAACTCTATGGCCATTGCCTAATCCATCTCAAGGTGAGGATAGTAGGGAGAAGAGTCAAAATGAACCTTGTGTCCTTAAAAGCTAAGTCTAGGGATTGCTATAAAATCAAATGACATAATGATCATCTCACCTAATTGAAGATAGAATGTGTGGGTCGAGTCCTACACTACAAGATTAGTGCCATCAAACCCTTTGCCTGCTACACGTTCCTTTACCTTATCTAAAAGCCTTTGATAGAAATGGTAAATCCTTGATACTTTACTAGCCCATGCCAGTGAGGTCACATGAGGCTATAAAAGAACTAAAAGAAAGCAAGCAATTAATGAAATAAATCACTATAAAGTATGATAGCAATTCATCATTAATACTACCACTAACTACATGATTATGACATTTTGTAAAAAGAAACATTAAAAATTAAAAAGAATAAAATGACGGAAATGGCAATAGCCTTAGAAGCATTCAAAATATAGCAGTGATGGTGCATATAAAAGCAAAATTTGATCAAAATAAAAAGAAATTAAAAAGCACAAACTTAACATAAGGTCAAGACAAGCATAAAAACTTAGATAACAGTAAAACACGCATTATAAGTATCACTAGCAAAAGCTATCCATATAACAGATCACGTTTCTTAACCTTGTATCGCATAAACAAAAGAGCAACAATATACAACCATAAAACACAGGCATGCCAGTATCATATAATAAAAAAATAATAGAAATAAATTAATAATAAATTATTACAAAGCACACCAACTAGAAAACCTAAATTATAATCTTATGATTGGCAACTAGCAGCTGGCAAACCTAAATTATGATCTTATGATTGGAAAAGAAGAATTGACAAAGAAAGAAAAAAAAAAGAAGTTGAAGCAACTTGATGATGATGAGTGGTCCAAGTGTGAGTCTCCAAGTTCAGGACCACAGGGATTAGGTTCCCCTACCATAAGTTGTGCTTGCTCCTCTGGTTATTCGGTATCGGAATATTAACTTAAGGATACTGAGGCACTAATGGCCACCACTCCTCTCTATTAAGTATTGTAGGATCGAACAACATGTAACCTAAAGAATACTATAGTTTTGTTCTGAATGCTAAATAAGATTCAGATTAGGGGAAAGGAATCTAAGGATGCTAAAGAGAGAGTAAAAGTTAGAAAAGAAAGAAGAACAAAAGAAGAGGGCCTTATATGGGCTTGACCTGTATAGGTTTCCAATAATCCGTGCACACAAGTGGTTATGACCTAACATAAGGGCACGTGACCAGCACTAGGAAATGGAAAAACATCAAGCTTCTAAAACCCGTAGTAAGCCTTTTAAGAATTCCTTACTTTAAAATCTGTCTAACTCATGAAATTCTAATAAAAATCTGATAGAGTTTCCATCATACCGAATCAATCCTAAAACCTGTAAATGAAAAATACACTCTTAAAAAATTTACTTTCAACCATAACTACTTCTTGCACGAAACATTAACCAACATCAAAATCAAGTTCATTACATCACAATACATGTGTACATATACCTAAATTACAATCAATCAATAATTAACCACAAGCACATATAATGCAAAACATTCACACTACTATAATGTCTAGATTTCTAAATTCATCACATATATAACAATACCATCAATGCAACCTATATAAAGCAGTCGGTAAAGAATGAATCCAACGTAGAGAAGGTGAGCTAACTATTCGACTTCCGAGATCCTAACAAAATAGTTTTGGGGAGTAAAACCTCACTGAGTAAGCTAATATTAAAAATGTATGCTAGTTTGAAAACCCTTTTATATATGTGTGTGTATATATATATATATAATCATTAATTCACAAGATCATATTTGTATATTTCAATAAAGCTTCAAATTCTTATATGCAACCAAATCTTATTTGATTCTATTATTTATAAATATACTTTCTAAGATATTTGATAATTAAATAAATGCATAAGAAAGCATAAAACAATGTTAATGAAATTAATTTGAGTGGAAATTTGTGGTAGAAACCTAAACCATAAGTACTCTAGTAGGCTCTCTTGTCCAAATGACTATCGATTCCTGAGACCCAAGCATCAACCGAGCCACCAACTGTAGTCGGGCATTTATTTCAACATTTACTGGTGGTTCCCAAGAACCAAGTATCAACTGATATAACTAGCCCCATTAAATAACCATAAACATAAATCATAATATGTATGAGAGCTAAACATCAATCGAGCATCACAATCCAAATATCCATACGAGGGCTCTATGCAAGGATTAAAACCAATACGCACACGGTCCTGATGACACCCAACAGATAGCTTTCTACTAGTCTTTTGCAAAATCATTTAATATATATACAACAAATTTCAAATAGTAATATAAAATAAAAATAAAAATAAAAATACTTTTTATCGATAGAAATAATATCAAGAATAACAAAAATAGTAACATTAATAATAGCAAAGTAGTACCATAAACAAGCAAAACCTAAATATCATCCTTTAATATCAAAATCAATATTATTTAAGTACCAAATAATGGAAAATTTAAATCTTTTAAGTAAATAACTTTAAATATTGTTACTATACTATATTATAATGCATAAATACTCAACATACATTTCAAAATATTAACTTACAAGTGGAGCGAGCTAGTCGACATGTCCTCGTTTGTCTATTCTTTGTGGCTTTTGCTCCAGAACTCTCTAGTATAATAAATATTTATTGATTAATAAATAATCAATAAATTCTTTATAATTTCTTAAAAATTCTAGAAAATTTCTAAAATCAATAAATTATCAAAATTAACTTACAAACGCTTTAAATATGCAATTTGAGGTTGATAGAAATAATTTCAGCAAGCTAAATCTAGTTATGAAAATTAATTGCCATAATTTAAACTATTTATTAAAAATAAAATCATAAATTTCTGGGTTAGTCATAGTTCCTTATCGGTGACTGGTGGGACCTATCGAATTTCCATTGCTGGAGATGTTATCCAAACAAATCAATCATATCAATATACTTATAACAATATATAGAACTAAATATACCTTTAATTTGTAAAATAGTTGCCAGATCGAGAGATCAAAAAAGAAAATGAAGTTTTTCGATTAAACTCCGATGAAGGTCGAAACAACGTAGATTGGAGGCGTGGCTGGTCTCTATCAACTCTTGGAAGTAAGGCGAGCATGATGGTGGTTATTATAGCAACTCACTAGCACTAGAAGTAAAGGTCTAATAATGGTAGTTTTAGGTCGAAACTTCTGAGCTAAAATTGACAAAATCTACAATATTTTCCATGAAAAAAAATCCACCTGGTTAAAATTTGGTGGTAAATAGAGGTCATTTGGCTGGCGAAGTTAGGAAGTATATTAGGTTATTGCGCAAGTCAAAGGGAAGTGTAAAGATTGAAAGAAAAACTTTTAAAAGGTGATGGAAAATTTTAACTTTGATCCTTGCTTTTTCTGCCAAATTTCAGTTTAATCCTTACACTTTAATATTTTTGAATATATATATATATATATATATATATATATACACTCGTGTGTGGGTGACATTAGCCCACGTGTAAGGCAGCCCTTGGATCCTCTAAAAGCTTCATTTTGCATAAAGGTGACATGTTTCCTCTCTTATTTTGACTCAAGGTACCACTTCAAGCCTCAACAAGTTAGAAAATACAAATATTTGAAAAGTTTCAATTGTCAAAAACCCCTTTTTTATACTAATAAAGTTGAAAATGACACACAGATCTAGTTATAACACCAAAATGCTAAGTTTCCTTTACTTTATATCCAAAAAACTATACAACACCTAATTTAATGTCTCAAAGACTATATAGTATTTGCCTAATGCTTTAGAGGCTATATAGCATTATTCAGTTCCCTACTTGATGTCCTCAAGACTATACAATACCTTATTTGATGTCCTAAAGACTATATAACATTTGTCTTATGCTCTAGAGGGTATACGACATTATTCAATTCTTCTTGCTTAATGTCCCAAAGACTATATAGCACCATGCCTAATGTCTTAAACATATACAACATTTTCTTGATGACCTGAAGGCTATATGGCATTATCTGAAACACTTCCAATAGTCACTTACGCACGTGGCATAATCTAAATTTTTTATGAAATAATACTCATTTCACATAAACAATATTATACAAGTATACTTTTCTTAAGTGAATTTCTCTGTACACATGAAGAAGTTCAGGTTCCAACATCAAATATGATCGATAATAACATTTAATAATGCATATACCGGACTTGTCACTGGCCTATCCGGTATCTCTATTGCATGCAGACATCGACTTAACTATCACTTATCCTGAAAAATATAGATACAAAGGGGTGAGCTTGCTACTCAGTAAGTAATTATTAATACAATATTGTAAATAAAACTTCTCAAGAACTAATTAAGGACACATATATAACAAAATTTGTTACACGTCCAACTACAAGAAATTCCTTTAATAAGCTGCGCACGGCTGTGCTTGAATTCCAAACTTGGCACATTGAGCTCGTACGGCCATGTGGAAATTATGCACGACCGTGCCTAAGGCTTAGATTTTTCCCCTGGACACACACGGTCATGCCAAAAAGATACACGGTTGTGCCTAAATTTGACATTTTTCCTCATTGAATTCATACGGCCATGCCAAAAAGGCACACGGTTGTGCCTGAAGTTCTGAATTCAATACCCTGCATACACACAGCTGTATATTAAAACCATATGGTCATGTCCAAAAACCTTTGCAACATCCAAAACACCATAGAAAGGTATCCAAACTACAAAACTCAAATATTGGTGCAATATATACATTAAATCACACCATTCTTAGTAATCCATAACCATTTCATAATATATTATCATTTCAATATGAAAACTCTTATCTATTTAACATAAACCAAACATATACCAAAAATATACACAAGGTATACACCATTCAACTAGATCCTTTCTTCACCACAATACATTCACATTTCATATTTTATACCACCCCAATTAACATGTCGTGAACAAGCATAAATACAAGGACACTTATCATGTTCACCATTCAGTATCCTCATCACACACTCACATATATATGTACATGTACATATATCTATATCTATATATATATATATATATATATATATATATACACTTATAATATATATATGTAAACATACTACTGACCACATCTCTTGCGGTCTTAGAAGAAGATGAAACAGAGGAAAAAGAAGAAGTGGTTCTATAGAAAATTGAGTTCATAGTTTTAATTGCCTGTGAGTCAAAACACAGATACACCTACAAATGAACTGGCTAAACCAACGGTCTCACTGCCTCTCCTGGGTCTTACTACCGGGACCACCTGTTCCCAAATGACTCGGTGTACCAAATATTTCTTAGACAGTTTTTCGTAAAACAGCTTCAAAAATAATTACTGTAGAGATCCCTTTCCCCTAGCTCTAATACCAAATGACTTACAAGGACTGATAGGGAATAAAGACAGAAGATACAGAAAGATCACAGTTGAAGATGGAGAAAATTATAAATGAAGAGAAATTACAAAATGCAGAAATTAGATCCAGAATTACACAACAAAAATAAATATAAATTATAAAATTAAAATTAAAAGAAAATCAAATAATAAAATAAATAAACAACATAACAATATAAATAAACTTAAACAAACATAAAAATAAAAATAAACAGAATATTTATTGCTTCGTTAAACCTGCCAGAATCTCAAAGATCATGAGGCGAGTGTCCACAATAAATAAACTTAAAACAATAACACATAAAATAAATAATAAACTAAATTACTAAAATAAAACATAAAATAATATTAAATTATGTATGCGTGAACACAATAATTAGGTGGCTCAGCCAACCAATGAATGATATATATGATATAAATATAGGCTTCAGGCGGCAGAGCCGGCCTTAGGCATGCAAGATATATAAGCTTCAGGCGATAGAGTCGACCTTAGACATGCAAGACACTAAACAGAAAATAAACAAAATATAAATAAATTAAATAAACATAGTTTTAGTACCTTTTTTCTTGATTAATTCCTTAAATAGAAAAGGTATAATACAAGATTGGTCCTAAGGTTTTGGCAATTAAAGCCTTACAAAAGAAAATAAAAGATTTTGGATATACAAATCCTAGCATTAGGTGAGGAGAAGAGAAGAGAAAAGAAAAGAAAGAAATAAAATTTTCTAAAGAATTCTCCTCCCCCTTCCTAAAAATAATGCTCCTTATATAAAAATTGAAGTGACACTATTTGGATATGAAATTATTGTTCATGATCAGTATTCTGTCCCTCCATCAACCGCCAAGTACTGTTCACATGAATAGCACCTGTTGAATAGTAATTTTTTTTAATAATAATAATGTACAAAGAGTTTCAGGTATTCAAGTTGTGCATGGTGATGCTATCCAGACTATATTCACCATCAGAAAGGGGTTTCAAGGCTTCAGGCTCGAGTTCCGATAGGACATAAGTTTAAATAATTTCCCTGCGAAGTCTTCCTAATAGTGACAGATTGTTAGTCTTGATAGGGATTTTATGTCTGGGAAAAAATAGGAAGTGTCTGCAGATTTAGATTTGTTATTGACTATCCATGTCATGAAGTTGGAACTTCATCTGTTCAACCATTTCAACTTCTCTTAGAAGTTCAACATGTATGAGAAGGCGATGGGTAATGTATTGGGGAATTGGTGGCTTAGAATAGAACCATTCAGCCATATGCGCGGCTCGAATGAATGATGAATCCACCACTGGTTTTACCTTAATGAAATGGTAAGGTATTTCTGGGCCGTTGATCCATGCCATCCCAACACTGTGAAACTAGACAATCAATTTATGAATCCTTATTGAAAATGCTGTCAGTTTATTCCTAAGAATATGCAAGGGGCATGGACGTTCTTCATAGACCACAATTTAGTAAATGAGCCTATAATCCAACAGGGTCTGAAAAGTAATAACTGTTGATTGGTGCTCCTGTAGATCAATAAACTCAATAGGACTGTCATCCCATTGAATAAAATTGATGTGGGATTTATAAATGGAGAACTCTAACTAGCATTTGTAATTATTTTTTTCTAGGGGAATTTCAGTCCCACAATCACATGTCTCTACTAGAAGGGATACGTTGTCTTTGTACCGGGTACGCTGTACCACATATACTCCAGGGATTATAAAAGTTCCAAGGCAGATTTCCCAAAGTATATTTTGGCAAGCAATATACTTATTATAAAAACTTATTTTTCTCTTTTCTAAAATATTTTCTTGAAATTCTTTAGGCAGAAGTGGATAAAGGCTACCGGACAACTGAAAAAATTCTCTAGACTCTATAGTTTCTAAACTGGACTCTCTAAGATACTTATATACTATCTCTCGTAAATTTCCATTTTCTAATTATAGTTTACTAATTATATGAGTTAATGCAGTGAAACCTATGCAGGATGAATCATCAATAAGTGTAGTACAATTATTATGCTGATCATAGACTTCTATGAGTGACCTTTTCTTATTAGATGCAGATGCAGGTGCAGACAAAGTTTCTATATTATTATTTTCTAACCAGTGAGAGTTACTAATATTTTTACATGAGGTGAAAATGTCTATTTTATTTTTCTTAAGTAGAGTATGACCTGGACTACTGTCGTCCAATGCATGAAAAAGATGATGTGCATTGCTAAAAGATTTTTCTAAGTTTAAATTTCTAGAATTAAGTTCACTAAAATACTGTGCAAGTAAGTGATATGTGATGACTTTTTGTTTGATAGTGCAGAAGGACCACACATTATCAAAAAGACATTTTTGCTCAGCTGTCAATTCTATCCCTTCGTTTGGATGAAAGCATAGATTTGTTCCACGCAGATCTGGCAGATAATATTTTCCAAAAGTAATAATGGGTCGCTTTGATGAACTGCCACTATCCATCTGAAAAGACAAAAATATAATACACTAAGATTTGCTACTTTGAAAGAATTTCTAATACTATTATTTAAATTTCTACAATAAATTTATATATATATGTATATATATATGGCTAAGTTAAAAACTTTCACATGCCTCTGTCCTGCAAAAGAAAATAAAATTAGTATAAAAATTAAAAATAGAACAAAAAATACTATTATTTTAAGAACAAACACTTTGTTTTGTAAACACTGACTTATCATGTATTCCTTTTGTCAACATGCTTATCTTATGCTGATAAATAGAATTGTCTTTTATCAAATTGAGATATTGCGACTTAAGTTTTATAATAAAAGGAAAAGACAAAGATATGTGTTTACTTTTAAAATTTATGGAAGCATGCGTAGTCTTATAGAGGGTAATCACATTTTTGAATGAAGTCCCTAAGATTACTGCATGACCTATGTTGAAAATTAGAAGAAAATGTGTTTTAATTAAAAACCATTTTTTAAAACACTTGCTTTTATTTTTCCTTCAACATGAATTTTGGACTTATTTGCTGAATCAAGTCCTTATTTTATTTTCTTATGAAAATATTTTGGTACGAGACTAGTTTTAATACAACTTAAATCAGCTCCTATATCAAATAAAGTAATTGTGTCAATTTTAAAGTTATCATCAAAAACCAAAGTAAGCTTTATGAGATACTTTCTTGAAATAACTTGATTTAGAACACAAAGATAATCTAATGGAAGTTTATCTAAGTTTGCTAAAGCTTGGTGTTCCAAAGGATCTTGGGTTTCATCATCACTAGACTCCTCAGATGCCTTAGCGACTAGAAGTTGAATCAATTCAGAATCCTTTTGCTATTTTTCTTTAAGTTATTTAATTTCAGACTTAATGGTTTTGACCTCTTCCTGTAATTCCTGGATGGTTCCTACTGGTGTTTTTTCCCTTTTTTCTTATTTAAAATAGATGTAAGGTCATACATACTAATACTGGTGGAAGGAAGTTTAGAGGCTTTCATTTTGGGTTCCTCTTCCAAGGATTTTCGAAGTTAATCAAGATATTTTTTCTGTATATCAGGATCATTGACATGTTGGATGATATCTAAGATCATAGTTTGTTCATTTGTAAGAACGTTGATCTATTTTGGTTCAGACTCAGAGTCTGATCCAGATTTAGAAGATGAGGTTATTGCAAGCTCATCAACCTGAGGGTTACCTTCTTTAGAAGAGAGTTTAGAACTAGTTTCAGATTCACAAGTTTCAATTAACAAAGCTGTCAACTTTGCTAGAGTTTTTTCTTATAATCCTAGCTCTTGGAGTTTTTTGGAAAACCTGTAATATTTGGAAATATGACCTTTTTTTCCATACTTAAAATAAGTGACATCTTTAAGATCAGTATTTCCTGATCTGAATGTTTTGGATTTCCTAGAGTCTCTTTTATAAGGTTTCTTATAATAAGACTCTTATTGAGGTTTGGATTTGGAATATTTCCTGAATTCTTTGGATTTTTTATGAGAAGATGGTTTTCCTAAAGATGAATCTTTTTGGCAGTTACCTGAACAAGGTTGATTTTAGGTAAAAGTAAGAGTAGGATCAAACTGTTTACAAAAAGTTTCTACTTCTTGTTTGGTCTGTTTCAATTCTCTTTTGAGATATTTCCTGAGTTTCAAATCCTGACAGATTTTCAAACCTTCCTTTTGGGTTAAACTGACCATTTCACCATAAGTGTGCTGATCATGTGGAATGATTTGGCTTCTAAAGGTTTGTCTGATGGAGTTTCCAACCTTTTCGCCTAACAAAATGGAAAGTCCTGCAAGGAATTTTTCTTTCCAAAAAGGCTGGTTTAAGTCTTCTCTGAGCATGAAAGAGGAAAGTCAACTTGTAATCTTGAAAGCTGCTAAGGTTTTTACACTTAAGGTTGGACAACAAGTCTGCATTTTTATCCTTGAGGTGTGAAGAATCACCTAGGAAATGTTGTGCTATGGTCAGTATGAGAGTTAACACATCATCTTGGATTGGATTACCTAGATGGTCAAGGATAGGTTCTCCACCTTCACCTGTTTGGATGGCATGAAGGATGTCCAATTGTTGTTAGGAAGTGAGATGGTAATCCCACCATCTTTTCAATTGTCCTAAGAATTCGGCTATGAGAAGTTCTGTAACAGTTCCATTAGATGTGCCTACTTGGTTCTTATAAGCATTAGATGCCATGGTCATTTGTTGCAAGAAGTTCAGGATTTGGTATTCAATCATACCATTCGTAAATATAACTAGCATTAAATTTTGGTTGAACTATGGCATTAAGTTGGATACCTAATTCTAGTTATAGTAACCTGTTTTGGTAACAACCTATTTGATGATATGGACTGAGCTAATGAAGTTTCACAACTTCGGGAGTTGATTTTTGGGTTACTTCACCATCAAATATGGCCTCTTAGGCCTTATTCAAAACACTCACAATTTGTTGGACCGATTGTGGTGTGTTAGGGACTATAGAAGTAGAGGGTCCTATTCTGCTTAATTGGTCTATAATGGCCTGAAGGAACTCAACTTTGTTGGCCCTAACTTCTTGTTGGGCCGAGGTAGAAACTTGAAAAGGCTTGAACATTGGATTTTTAAGTATTTTAATTGGGATTACTACTGGCTCAGAGGAAACAACATGGTTTCGGGATTGTCCTTCTAACTTGGAAAGTTGTTTGCCTATAGTGCTCAGATGTGCATTTGTAAAATTATTCTAAAACATTATATTTTTTAAATTGGCAGAATCAGTATCCTGTGGTTTTTTAAATGGACATGCTTCTATAACCTCTAGACCTATAGGAATTTTGAGCTTCTTAAGAGGAGGATGTTCAAACTCAATAGATTGACCTTCTGAAGTTTTCCAAACTATTACCTTTCTCCTAGTAGTAATAGGATGAAGAGTTTTAAAAGGATATGAAATATCATTTTTTGATGCATATATTTCACACTAATAGAAAAAGAAAACATGGATTTTATGCTGATGTATAAAATTGTAAAAACAATCCTGTATATGTTTCCTTTTACTCAGAAGATGTTCAAAAAACCATAAACGTTTTTCTGAATTATAGGATGCATAAAAATTCTTATGAAATTTGGTTTTATCAACCTCAAATTCTTTTTCCAAAACACTGAGTTCATGGGCTATATTTTCTGTAATAGCCGAAGCCGTTGGAGAATTTGGAAGAGATGGGCCTTGTATTTCTAGCTAGGTTTCAT
This sequence comes from Macaranga tanarius, assembly GCA_949673435.1. Lineage (NCBI taxonomy): Eukaryota > Viridiplantae > Streptophyta > Magnoliopsida > Malpighiales > Euphorbiaceae > Macaranga > Macaranga tanarius. The sequence goes on from CATIWO010460432.1 coordinate 15,154, forward strand.
TGTAGATGGGCCTAGGTATTTTGGCACTGTAATCTACATTTTGTAGAGAGGTGTTTGGTAAATCTGAAGTAGAATACCTGGGAGGTTGAGGATTGAATGGTAGGTTTATAACTTTTGGTAGATCCGAGTGCAGATCTTCCTAGTTCTCCCATATAGGTCTGTATAAAAGGTTAATTATAGAAGGAATTTGAGAAATTCTTCCTAGATCTATACTTTCTAAAGAATGATCAGAAAGTCTAAAGCTGGTAGAAATTCTATCAAAATAAATATTTACCTTTCCGTCCTGGTATTGGGTGATATCTATGATGTGTGTGTTTGGTACTTGTACCTCTGGTGTTTGGGATTCAGGTTCAACTATTCCTTCGAGAATTCAATCCTCTGGAAGGATAATTTGTTTCCACTAAATGGGTTTTGGTATAACCATATTGGCTCTAGTAATGTCGGTTTGGAGCAAAAGGGTTTCTCCTTTTCTGCTTTGAAATCGATGTTTTGTATTGAAGGCAGACAACATCACTTTCTAATGTACTTTAAAAATTAATGCAACTGGGAAGGATCCTTCAATCACATGGTAATTATGCATTTTAATTTGCAAAACCAATGATTTCAAAACATTTTTATCACTGAGATAAACAGTAAAATTTGGATAACAGTCAAATGATAGTGGACCTTTACAAAGACTAGACTCTATGGTACCTAACATGGAATCCTCAAACGTTTTGAACCTGGGATCTCTAAGACCTGCTAAAATGGATGTGTTTAATCCTTCTCTGGAAAAAGGTTTTAGGCCAACCTATACTAATCCGATGTGGATGTACTTATAGCCTTTGGTTTTGTACTTTTCTAAAGCACTATGTGAAAACAATTGAATTGTTTCAAATGGTTTGGAAAGCTAAATGTCCCTTTCCTCGGTTTTAATAGAAAAATCAGTTTTAAACAGAGTTAAATTTGAAGATTTATAAATCTGATCTTTCTGGATTTTGGGAATTTTCTAGTCATCTATGGATTTTTCAAAATCCTCAATGGTGATTTCTTCACTGCTACCACATCTCTTGTGGTCTTGGAAGAGGATGAAACAGAGGAAGAAGAAGACGTGGTTCTACAAAAAATTGAGTTCATGGTTTTAATTGCCTGTGAGTCAAACCAAGTGACTTGCAAGGACCGACAGGGGATAAAGACAAAAGATACAGAAAGATCACAGTTGAAGATGAAGAGAAATTACAAAATGCAGAAATCAGAACCAAAATTACACAACAGAAATAAACATAAATTACAAAATAAAATAAATAGAAAATAAAATAATAAAATAAATAAACATAACAATATAAATAAACTTAAAAAAACATAAAAACAAAAATAAACAGAATATTTATTGCTTCGTTAAACCTGCCAAAATCTCAAAGATCACGAGGTGGGTGTCCACAATAAATAAACTTAAAACAATAACACATAAAATAAATAATAAACTAAATTACTAAAATAAAACACAAAATAATATTAAATTATGTATGAATGAACACAATAATTAGGTGGCTCAGCCAACCAATGAATGATATATATGATATAGATATAGGCTTCAGGCGGTAGAGCCGGCCTTAGGCATGTAAGATATATAAGCTTCAGGCGGCAGAGCCGACCTTAGGCATGCAAGAAACTAAACACAAAATAAACAAAACATAAACAAATTAAATAAACATAGTTTTGGTACCTTTTTTCTTAATTAATTCCTTAAATAGCAAAGGTACAACACAAGATTAGTCCTAAGGTTTTAGCAATTAAAGCCTTACAAAAGAAAATAAAAGATTTTGGATATACAAATCCTAGGATTGTAAGTATATATATATATATATATATATATATATATGTATGTATATGTATATGTAAACATACTTACAATCATTACTTTTCATATTCACAATTATACTCCTATTTATAGTTTCACATCCTGCATCACTTAATATTGCCAATATGGTATCATTTGCCTTGCCGATGGTCACTTAGCCAATCGACTTAATAACATTTCACATTTGTTGACAGTCACTTAGCCAATCAACTTAATATCATTTTTCACATAGTCGATGGTCACAAAGCCAATCGACATAATCAACATTTCATATAGTCGATGGTCACAAAGCTAATCGCCATAATCAACATTCCACATAGTCGATGGTCACAAAGCCAATCGATATAATCAATATTGATAGTCACAAAGCCAATCGACATACTCACATTTCACATAGTCAATGGTCACAAAGCCAATCGACTTAATCTTATTTCACATGGTCGATGGTCATAAACCAATTGACATATTATCACACATCACATATCGACATAATCAACATTTACTCACAACCATAACATCATTATATCCAATATCATCACATTCCATGACACAACTCAAGAATCATAGTTCATCCAAAATACTCATCACAATCATTCATCTACTCAATCACAATCACACAAAGATAATGAATAAGTAGAATTCATGCATTTCCTTCGTTATCATTGTGAATCTCTATCATTCATATGCATTCTTATCATTGATAGTACATATGCCCTACCAAGTCCATAATATACTCATTTGGTATCTCACACAAGTATTATTGTTCACATACAATTCTTAATATATCAATTCCTAAAGAAGATTAATATTCTATTAACAATATTAATATTTCCTTACATCTCATTTATCATATTTAATAACTACTTACCTCAAGTGCTTTTTAACTTTAAATAAGAAGAGTTTCTTTAGTTGGTCGCCTTCTCCTTGCCTCTTGTAGCTCCTACACATATTCACATATCAAACATACATTCAACACATCACATATGCACTTAAGCTTAACTTATATAATCTGTCACCTCAAATTTGATATGTCCAAATATTATGTAAACAAATCCTTTGACTCCTATCTTAATATAAAAGTTAGGAATCTATGTCTATTTTCATTTCCAATTAGAATTACCCAATTTGGACATATATAGAATTAATTATAAATTTTTGAATAATAATAAGTCATATAGAGAATTAGAGTGCGTAACAAAATGTCAACCTCTGTTAGGCACTCTTAGAGGTAGATTTAGCTCAACATTAAAAAATAGGAGTTGTAAAAGACTCCTTCACGTTTCTAGATTATCAAGGTTGCTCAAGTTGGAGTTATAAAATACAAGTTATGACAAAAATAATAGGACTAAAAAATTCTGAAATACAGCTCAACTAGTGCAGCCTATCACCTCTGCTTGATATGCTCAAAAATTATTTATACAAGCCTTGTGACTATGATTTTACTACAAAATCTAGATATATAAGTCTATTTTAATTATCAATTAGAATCACTCAATTTGGATCTATACATAATTAGTTATAGCCCCAACATCTCAGTCTGGTCACGCAAGACATTTTGCATAGCAAGAAAATGTCGACCTTTTTTAGACCCACCAAACGACAGATTCCAACAAAACTCAAAAACTGAAAGTTATAGTAGACTCTTTAAAGTTTCTGTAGAAATTCTCCTCACTCAATTTAGAGGGCTAGAACTCAAGTTATATGAAACATACATAGGCTAAATTACACAAAAATTAGAGCACAAATTTGCTCTTAATAAAATCTAACTCAAAATAATAAAAATATATGCATAACTTACCAATTTAAATCTTTAATCCATCTAGATGTCATCAAGATCCCAAAGTTCTTATAAATTGATAGACACTAAATCAAAAATTCTCTAAACCTATTAAGAATCCTTAACCCCTTCTATATAAAATTCTCTACTCAATCCTCACCACACACATATACACACACTTGGCATAATCTTAACCATACACTTTATATACACACTTAATCATATATATTATATATAGCTTAATCAAAGATAATTCTAGATAATTATGGATATTTATCACCAAATATCCAATTTTCTCCTTAGTGGAGTGTGAGTATTACACATTGACTCGTAAGATTTTAAGTAGGTCAATCAAATCCACTTTCCTTACTATTAGGTCCCTCTCCATAAATCATAAATACACCCAAACTTAAATAGTCTTATCCATTATTCTATATGAATAAAATGCATTATGCATAATTAATATAATTAGAGAGTGGATGTTTTATCTAATTCCCATTGCTTAATGTCCTAAAGACTACATAGCATTTGTTTAACATCTTAGAGAATATACGACATTCACCTGATGCCTTAAAGGTTATACAATATTTATTAACATCTCATGCATCTTACTTGGCATCTTAGTGACTAAGTAGTACACCTCCAAGTAAGTATATTAAACCTAGTCTTTTCATTTTACAAACATGCATCGACATAAGCTAAGTCTCCTCAAGCATGCTTGCACAAAGAATATAAAGTAAGGGCAACTGTCAGACCCTAAATCTTAATATTTCCTCAATATAGTCTAGTGATGAAAGTCATTTTGATGTAAAAAGGATGAGAGACATATGTTTTTATCCTTTATGCATGCTTACTCACCCCTCAAATCCTTAACATTTATAAACGAAAGTCCAAAACCCACAAAGTTGAAACTTTTAGCCTCAAACTATATAAAAATAGATAAATAGACCCCTAAAACACCTCAAAACCTAAAAAGGTTGAGATTTACACTAAGAATAATGTGACTTATATATGCAAGTGAGGTATATATATGTGTGTCTCCTACTTGTGCACGTGGGTGATGACACGTATGCTAGGGTGACTTGTCTATCCAAGCGAGCATGTGGCTGCACATATATATTGATAGCCGACTCATGCATGTGCAAATTTTAAGGAAAGCACTAAAATTTATAAATACCTCTCTTTTTTTATATTTTAAGGAAATTTTTGGACAAATATACTAAACTCTGCTAGATTAGAGCTAGGAGACACATTTTGGATAATATAGCTTATTTTTCTACCTTTTGTTTTTAATTTTTAGATCTGCTTGAACCAAACTCGACCTATTTTCATCAAATCAAAAAGTTAATCATGTTATAATAATTAAAACTTCTTAAAAGTTAACTCTCATTTTCTCATCTTATGATTTTATATTTATTAAGGTTATAATTTTTGTATACTAGGTTGAGTATTTTTTAGTATAATCATGGCTTAACTTAGTTCTTTTATATTAAGGCTAGAGGATGAGATATAGTATTAAATTTTAATTTAATTTAAAAAGTACTCTCTTTGAGTGAATGAAAGGTATGTGGAATATTATTTTGTGAAGAGTTTGTCTTAGTCGAGTATTTTAAGTATTAGAACCGCCTTTGATTATATGAGTTATGGGAGAAACTAACTAATCAAATAAAAGCACAAAACATGTAAAAATTCATGAGTGCATAAGTATTCAAAAGAAAATATAAGCATGTGGCGAAGCAATCAATCAAACATTTAAAAATCAATATGCCTCATATACTCTAATGCTTATATTTTGAATAAGTTAGGGGTTGGTCACCCATGCCAATGCTCCATGCTTAAAGAGACCTAAGTATGAATAATCTGAAAGTACTCAAGTGAGGTGTTCTTAAGTTCAATATTTATACTTACCTCCTTGAGAAGACCACCCTTAGTCCTATAAAATTTTAAAATAAATTAGTTAGCTATCATTCTTTAGGGTTAAGAGATTTCTAATATTTAAAATTATTTAAATTTACTTGCAATCTATGAGGTTTATTTTATATGTCTTTTATTAATTCCATTAAGAATTACTATCTTTTACTTGCTTTTAATATTTGGCTTTAATGCATAAGAGTTATGTTAAGTATGTACTATGTATGTTTAAATGTGGTTATACTTTCTGAAATCCTTAATATGCATGAATTGTAGTTTTGATGAAGTCTTTGCTTGAAAATAAACAAAAAGTTAAGTATGTGGAGTTGATAAATCCATATTTTGGATTTATTTTAAGTTGATATTTAGCTAGTTTTACTTATTATTGTATGATTAATTGATAATTTATGATTAAAATGTGTTAATTTAAGGTTTTACTTAGTTATTTTGCATTTTATATAGAAATTATAGTTTAATCTGATACTTTATTAGGTTATGCATAATTTATATATAATTAGGTTTGGTATAATACATTTGTAGGTGTCTGTACTTGAATGAATTTATCAGTTTACCCGTTATATTTCTAATTTTACTAAATTAACACCTCAACTTGTCTATAGCCTATTATATAAACACTTGTACTTTCATAAATTTACCACTTTTCCCCTTGTACTTATATGGATTTGCTACTTTGCCATTATGTGTATGATAATGTATCATCTCACATGTCTTACCAATAGTGTACAAAGTGGTTTATAAGTTATAATTAATACAAGTTGGGGTGTTTAAATGGAAAAAATGTAAGTAAATATGTCAAAATGGTAAAAACTACCAAGTTCAAGGGGCAGCATATGTATTGTACCAATTAGGCTTTGTTTAAGTTATAGTTTTATAATTGAGATGTATTATGAAGATTTTAGATGCAATTGATATATTTTTCCATGTTTCATAAGGTTTGGAGACTTAGAGTTTGAGTTGGATTCAAGTGGAGGTTAATTAAAGCCAAATCAAGCAAGGAAAATGTTTGGTGTTATACCCTCCTTTATGCCTATTACAGTAGGCCTGTAAGTTATAATTTTAGAATTAAAGTAGGTAATGGATGTTACATCATCCTTCATGGCCATTACCCATTAAGCAAAGGGACTTCATACCTGTTACACTTCCTTTCATGACTAGGATGAATTTAATGCAAGAGGAAGGTAATGTCCATTATCTATACTTTCATAAGCATTACTAGAAAGCCTAATTTGATTACAAAGAAAATTCTTGAGATTAATTTACATCTAACTCCATCATGGATGAGCTATGCATATAAAAAAGACACTTGGGGTGTGGAAATCATAATCATACACAATCAAAACTACATCTCAAGCATTCATATTATTCTTTGTATATAAGAACACCAAAAAATTCATTCATTAGTTAGGTTTAATTTTCAATTGCAAGATCATTGTTTGTGGAGTTCAAGCATTCAAAGCATTTCAAAATCAAGTCTAAGGAGTTTCTAATCTCTTCTACTTAATTTTGTTTGGGATGTTTGCAAGAACTATCATGAGTTTTGTTTAATATTTTAGGCTAGATTTTTATTATATACTAAGGTTGACTTAAGTATTTTGGGGATGTATTAACAATTACTTTTAGCTTTTGTCTAATTTAATTTCTTGCATATGGATTTTATTCTTGTGCTTTAATTATATTTAATAATTGTTATTGTTAAAGTATGTTGGGATTATGAGATGATCCATGCTTTGTGCTTAATGTTTTATTTGAATATTGATAAGTAGTATGAGACCAAGAGGTGATTAATGCTTAGGACTTAGATTAAAACATATTAATGATTAATTGAGTAGAGATACCTTTTAATTATCAATGTTATATGATTTACCCTTGAGCTTAAGTTTGGTTGATGATTTGTTAAATTATACTTAGTGAGGCAAGAGTCCATAAGTTGTAGCTGAGAATTTAGTTAATTACTTATAATTTCTTAAGAAAGAATTGTAAGGACAATAGTTGGTAAGAATCATATGCATGATTTAAGTTAGATTAAAGTAAGATGTTTATGAATTAATATATGAACCACATGAAGGTGACTCTAGTTGTGGGCACATATTTTAGCCAGCCTATAAAGAAAAGCTCAATGATGAAAAAATGATAGATAAGCTCAATTTAGCAAATAAATTGAATTATGGCCCACTTAAGAGAAGCCCAGACACACTTACAACTCAAAACCAAGCCAAACTCAAACAACCTACAAGTTAAGACCGAGCCCAATCGAACACAGCCTAATAAACCAAGCCCACAGCCGGACCAAACCCACAGCCCAACGCCATAGTGGCGCCACCTCTGTGAATTCAATTTTATAGAGGCATGGTGCCTCTTTACTGTCTGTTACAAAAAATTAATTGTAGAACGTGGGTTGCTCCACATTTTGTAACGTGTGATTAAATGACAATTAGTGAGTGCAGAAGTAAAACAATTGGCAGAAAATTCCTCTATAAATAGAGGAATTAGACTTTGTACAGGGGGGATTCCTTTAAGCAAAAGCAAAAAAAATTTGGCAAAAAAAAGTCTCAGAAGGGAAAAATCAGGAAAAAAGAAAGCAAAAAGGAAAAACCAAAAACAAAACCAGATAGAAATAGAGGGCCTGACTTTATAGATTTTAGAAGTTAGGGGCACTCCAGATTCAATCCGAGGGCTAACTAATTTCTAAATTCATTTTTACAGTAAAAACTCTTTCTCTTTTAATTTGATTTCAATCTTCATTTTACTCACGTTGCTTTTGATTCTTGTGATTACAGTATATAATTCTTTTGATTGCCTTAAAAAATCAGTATTGATCCTTGCTTCATGTTATATTAGTTGTGCAATTGAGTACCTTGAATATGTGAATTTTTTGTTCTGCAGAAAGCACAAAGGTGACGCCTCCTCGTAGAGGCGATGCCTTTATTTCACAGGGGTGACGCCTTTGTTATTTAAATCAGATTTAAATTTTTTTGACCATTGATGTAAGGGCGACGTCTCCCCTGATGAGGCAACGTCCCATCATCACAAAGGCACCGCCCCATCATCACAGACATGACGCCTTTGTGAAGTAAAGGCACCGCATCAGTGAAGTAGAGGTGTCGCCTCTATGGCCGATTGTTTAATTTTTATTTTCTATTTATTTTATTTGCTAATCTCTTTATACTTCTTTTATAAGATTTATTTTATGGAGATTTAGACTTATTCCTGTGTTGGCAGTTTGGCATAATAATGGTTTAAGTCATTATTTGATTTAATTTTTAGGATTTATTTATTTTAATTTTATTTGCATGAAAAAAAAGATGTAATTCTTTTCTCCTCCCTCATTTATTTATGTGTGTATTTTAATTTTTTTTATTATGATTATTGTTTTGAATTGTATTTATTGTGAATGGTGTATGAATGTAATGAATTAGGGACCCAATTGCATGAAAATAGATTAATTAAACAAACTTAGACTAAATTATAAAATTTGAAATTGGTTTGGATTAAACAGACATTTGCATATAATTAAAGGAATAATTAAATAATCAAAAATAATAAAACATAAAACACAAACAGAGGCTGATCGCAAGGTCGGGTGGGCTATTCAAAAGTCCATACTCAGTTTCCGGACCTAATCTTTGAGGACAACTGCTGGGCTCCCTCCGTGGGATCCAGTTGCTGTAAAAGTTTCCCGAATTTCATCCGAGTGGTGACTCAAAACTCCAACTAAGGCCTATTAAAAGGTCCAAAGTTGTACTCCTAGTGGGCCCTGAACCCGCGCAGTACCGTAGTTGCTAAACACTTGAGCGTGCACTGAACCTCGCCACCTACAGTGGTGACTCTACTGGGGATAGAGAAACTGATTCCAGTGTTTTTCATTTTATTATTTTTAATTATCTAATTATTCCTTCTGCATTCACTATACCATTTTCACATACTGTGCACACAGTCCTAATAACCCGATAATAATTATTGCTTTGCTGCCTATATTTCACTTAAACGTAGTGGTAGGGCATATAGTTATTATCACTCATAGTGGAATATGATTGAGTACATCGTTCAAACCTTTGAGTGGGGAGACCGAAAGAGAGTATGAAGTTGTGGGAGCCTTTGACATTACCTGAGACTCAGCTCATGTAGTGCCCTAGCAACTATCTTTAAGTTTTCTTAATGCATGTGTTCTAATGCTATATAGTAGTCTCATCAATAAAGCCCAAGCCCAATATTGATGGGCCATTTTAGATTGGGCTTTGTCCTTCTACTATGGCCTGTTATGTTGGACTTTAGTTTTATTAATGAGATATGCTACTTGTTTGATGTCTCGAGAGTTTTGTATGTGCGTCGATTTTATTATCCCTCGATGATAATTAAAACTCAGACCAAAAATCCTAAGACAAGAGACTCGCCATTGAATACGTGTGTGGAAGGAATAAGGTTGGAAGGAATCATTTTTGAGACCTATGTGTGTTTGTTATTTGCTGTTTGTTTGAAACTCTATAAAAAATAAAAAATAATTTGCATATCATGCATACATATCATGCATATTTCTAACCCCTTATTTTATAAACGTAGATCCTACACCCTTTGTTTGGGCACGAACTCGAGATGGTCGACTAGTCAGAACTACACGATCAGCTACAACAATGGTAGATTTTGATGTAGAGGCTTTTAAGAGACAGTTGAAAGAAGAAATAGCAGCAGAGACTAGGAATATTATTTGGGAAATAATAGGGGAAATGCTACAGATAGCCAGACAGAAACAACCAATTGATCTTGATACTGAAGTCATTGAAAAGCCTAGGGACATGGATGATGATCTTGAAATTATGCTTGTTGATCCTCCTAGGCAAGAATTTTAACCTGTAGAAGATTTTGAAAAACCAGGTTGGGCTAATGAAATGGAAAAAATGGTATCTCAAATACAACTTATGATGAAGGAGAAGGGGATGGATACCTCCATGGATTACAGTGACTTGGACTTTAATCATTAAGATCCACTGCCAAAAAAGTTCAAGTTCCCAGATATGAAGAAGTATTCAGGCACCGAGGATCCTCATTTGCACCTGAACCAGTATGTTACCTACATGAAAGCAACTGGATTGACTAAACCTTAGATTTTAAAGCAATTTCCTATGTCACTCGAAGGGGCGCTGATCCGTTAGTACTACTCTCTGGAATCCCATGTGCAAGCAGATTGGAAAGAATTGTGTTCAGCCTTTATGAAACAATATGGGCTGAACTCTTAGTTGGAGGTGTCATTGAGGGATCTACAAAACTCCAAGTAGAAATTTAATGAAACTTTTACTGATTATCTGACTAGATGGAGGGGAAATTGGCTCAGATGAGACACGGTCTTGTAGAAGCTGATCAACTATTGATTGCTATTAAGGGATGTGCTCCACCACTAGCCAGAAGTTAAAAGACCTAGGAATCAGGAATTTTGAAGAGCTCTAAAGGTTTGAGGTTCAGAAAGAGGCGGATGTGGCTCAGGAAAAGAAAATGTTTGGGGGAAGAGCTGGGGGAAAAAAGGGAGCTAGTAATGTCCAGATCAATGCCATTGGACAGCCTCTAAGATTTTCCAACCTTGTAAGATCCCTCTCTAAAGTTCTAGAAAAGCTTATTGAAAAGAAACTACTTCAACCTTTACCACCAAAAACACTCTTTCCAATGCCAACCCAAAGTTGTATTGTAAATACCACCAGGTTATCGGACATGACACTCACCAATGCACAAGACTAAAATATGAAATCTAAGATCTTATTGACTTTGGTAAAATAGTAGACCCTGAAATTAAAAAACTAAATACCCAGACAAATCCCTTACTAAACTACCAAAATGTCCCACCCCCGAATCAACAAATCCTGATGATTGGCACTAGTTTAACAAAAGAACAAGTGTTGAACTCCTTCATTGATCTTGAACCTACCCAACTGATGTGGGTTAGAATGTATACCCTAGCTTCTATGGCTAAATATAGGATAAGCAAGGGGTCAAACACAGGGAATATGGGGAAATCAAGTATTAACCGGATAAATACTAAGATGAATAGGCTTACCAAAAATAAAGTTGTAGTAAATCAAATTATAAATCTAATTAAATAACAAACTAACTAAAACATGAAATCAAACAAAAATATAATAACAACAATATTCAAAGAAAATGTAGGTGGAGATTACAACATAGAATAGAACAATGAAATATTAACAAAAAATAATTATATTAATAATGAATGCAATAATTGGAGAATGTGACCTAAAATCCTTAAGAGTAACTCTCGTTGTCAAATAAGGGCATTTCCATTTAGAGTCTATAAGTACTCTCGTGTCATTATAGATATAAACAAAACCATGAAGTTCTTTGCCGATTCTTTGATCCCTCAAAGTGGATTTCTTATCTCCGGGTACTTTCCTATCCTTTAAGTGAAATCAAATGTAATTCCATCAAAAATCCTAACTCTCGTTGTGAACCTTTGACTAAAACATCATATATGGTGATCAAGCATGTATAACACATTTAAGTACTCAATTGAAATCAAATTATTCATTTAATAATGCAAAACAATTAATATAATTCATTGAAACTATCATCCATTGCAATTCCAACCTACTAAGCAAATAGCCTAGATACATAATGAATAATAACACAAACACAATAAAATAATATTAAAACAACAAAATAATTATAAAAAGGAAGAGTTAGAAACACTTAGAAAAAAATTTAGAGTCTCCAATAATCTCCTTTGATAATAACTGGATGAATGAAAATGTCTATAAGGCAAATGCTCTTTTGATCTTTCTTGAATATCAACAACTTTAAGTTCTAACTACTTTTTATCTCTGAAAATAATAATCTCTAATTATCTAATAATATATTCTGTATCCTTTGTAGAGACAAAATAAAGTACTTATATGTTCTGAAGTTGATAGCCAAAGGGTACAAGTTATGTCAAACTAAAAGCTACAAGTCTTGGTGAAGAATCACATTGCTTTAACATTGGCAGTCATTGCAAGGGTATTTTCGGCAATACAGATGAGTTAATTAGTCCAGGTTTCTTCATGGAATTATAACTCTTTGAAGTAGCTTTCCATAGCAACTTTTATCACTCAAATCCGAGTTTTGTAGAGGAAGTTATTGCCAAAAGAGTGAAACATGGTCTGAAGAGTCGCGTCCCTTCACACCGTGCCGAGTCGTGAAGCTTGTGCCGACTAGTGACAGTTCCATTTGGTCACGACTCATGAAAGACAAGGGTAAGGGTGTTGAGTCGTGATAGTGCACATTGGTGCCAAGTAGTGATATGCAGTGTCGAGTTGTGACAATGCACAATCACTCTAAAACATGCTTCCTTCATTCATTTGACCATGAATCACCTCAATATGTCCATATAACTTTCACAAGCTACAAATCAAACTTACAAATATCTATAAGTCATTCAAATTCATATAAATTCACCAAGAACAATGAAGACCAAAAGCATTTGTAATTATGAATAAAATGCATGAAAACTAAACTAAAATATGAACTAAATGCAACTTAAATATGCATGAAACATACTAAAACTACTATGCTAATTGCAATGTATCAAACTCCCCCACACTTAGACTTTGCTTCCCCTCAAGCAAAACTCAAAGATCAAAGATGAAGGTTAAACAAAAGATTAATAGATTACTCTTTACAAGTCAAAATGATTAAGCACTAATAAGGAATATTGCCACATTAAATCAAAGAAAAAAAAAAAAGAGATTGACAATCAACTCCACAAGCTCTCAAAAGCCTAAAACATGGAAAACAATGATGTAGAAAATAAAGTAACCCTCTCCAAGCATTGTTACAAATGAAATCAATGCAATCAAGTTTCAAGTCCAATTGATTAATCAAACTTTAAATTCAAGGGAAACTACTAAATCATATAGGACAAAAGAAAAGCACACATACTTATACAATCAATCTCAAGGTATTTTTAGACAATAAAACCTTACTTGAGATATTATTAGAAATCTTTTCCAAACGAATGCAAATGAGGAGCAAACACAAATGCACACGACTTAATCAGAATCCATAATATTATCAAATGGCTACTAGCACTCTTCATAGCCGTATTAGGCTAGAGGAATAAGATGTATACACTTTGTATCTCTTTTTTTTTTCTTTTTTTCTTTTTTTATATAGACGAGTGCGTTTTATGCTCCATCTCGCCATTTTTTTCTTTTTTTTTTTACAGTTTTTTAAATAGATAGAGTTCTCATCCTTTATTGATCAATTACACTATAGTTTTCTATTTTAAGCATATATCATTTCCCTAAAACTTAAGCTCAATTCATTAATCCAATTTAATTAATTAAAGTGATTAAATATTTCAAAAGAAATAACACAAGGCAAAAGTCACCATCAAACCTACACTACATTATTCAAATTCTTAGTAAATAAAGCAAGAGAAGTAAATAATCAATCAATTTTTAAATGTTTCTAAGACTTAATATATCAATGAACTAAATTAGAACAAAATCATTCCAAATTCAAATGGAGTATATAAAAATAAAATCAAAAAGATAGTTTGAAATAATGCAACCTAGCATAGTAAACTAAATGCAATACTTAAACTAAAAATGCAAAACATACATAAATGCAAAAGATATAAAATAAACATTCTTCTAAAATAAATAACCCCTCCCCATACTTAAAATATCACATTGTCCTTAATGTGACCATGCAAACACAAGAAAGACAATCAAGAAAAATATAAGTGTAGAGAAAAACAGTTAAGAAATGCTCCCTCAATCTTGTTGTGGCAATGGTAGTGGGGAATCAATTTGATACCCACTACACTTGATTAGGCAATCAATCTTGTGAGACATGTGCCTTTGCCAACGTTTCGTATGGTGTTGCCTAGAATTGAGATGCTCCAATTATTGCATAATTGCTTATTGACCATGGAGAACTTGTTGCCATAAAGCCAAATCACTAGGAGCACTAGAGACTCCTCCACCAAAAGCTACATTCTCAAAAGTTGGTTAATAGGGTGGTGCGACATCCTCCTCACTTGCATGGTGGTCACTCTCATGATGTTCTTCCTCACTTTCCTCCACCGCCCGCACCATTTGTGGATTTTGATATCATTTGATCTAACAAGAACGCTCTCGTGCATGCTTGAGGTTGAAGCACCCTTCATGTATCACATACAAGTGTTTAAACAACAAATAACCATGTGGTATAAGAAATGTTTTTTTTTTATAATTAATATGCACCTTTATACAAAACGCTTATTATATATACGTTGTGCATTTAGTACATACATAACTTTATATCAAAATAGATTCATGATTTAATACAAAATGTCCTAATGCCAAAATGATCAATGTTTATATGGATGGAGATGTCGACACCAAGCCTGCCTTTGACCTACCTGAGCTCACGAAGAAATACACTGCAAGCTTTCTAATCAATCGAAGCCTGAAAACTACAATTGCAAAGGAATGAGCTTGCAACTCAATAAGCAATTGATAATGTAATCAAATATATAATTTCCGTCAAGAACTAATTAATAGAAATAAGTCAAAATAGTTGAAATTTGGACTACACGATCTAAGACACGACCGTGTCTCATCCCGTGTACTCCTTAGTCCCAAAACACATTCATACATACGGCTATGAACATGCCCGTGTGTCTCTCAGTTCAAAATGCACAATTCTATAATATTATACACAGCCATTTACATGCTCGTGTAGCTCTCGATCAAACACACACATTTATACAACCTCATACACGGTCATGTACATGCCCGTGTAAATACCCGTATATCCCTCAGTCCAAAATACACAATTAACACAATCCATACACACGACCATAGACACGCCCGTGTACCATCCCGTGTTTGCCTCAGTCAAAACCACACATTAATACAAATCTATACATGGCTGTATACACGCCTGTGTACATACCTGTATAACTCTCGGGAAAAATTTGCAAGGTAAACACGACCACGTCTAAATCCCAAAACAAGTCGTATCTTGACACACAGCTGAGACATGCTCGTGTCTCGGCCAGTGTCACTATCCTAATAATACAATTTCACATTTATCAAGCAATTCTCAACATATTCACAAACGCATAACATTAATAGAAATCTAATAATTACTAACACAAACATATATGTATGTATATACTCAATATCTACACCCCACCATATTCATCACATTCACATATTGCACCAAATCCTCATTCAACATCATATAAATAATCATAATACTATATCATAAATTCTCAACTATTGGTGTCACAATTACACCATTCCAAACAATCCACAATTTATAATCTCACATTCAATGTATACAAACATAATTCCCATTAATCACGCTTCACATGCCATCTACAATTCATATACATAAATAATGCAATGCAAAAATGTATGATGATGCAAGTTAGTATCCAGCTGGAGTTCTCAACACACGTCACACACATTTCGCACAAAGCTCACTTTTTCTTTTCTTTACTTTCTTTCTTTTTTATATTTTTATTGTTATATTTCATACCCATGGCCATTCCTGAGACTCTCTTCCCAGCTCAGTTTCAGATCACACATGTTTATATATATCACATGAATTGCCACATCTGAGACTCTCTGCCTATCTCAGTCTCAGATCGTGGAGCTCAATCTCCACACACACACACATTTTCCTCACATTCCTGACATCATGCCATATGCATATATCTCAATCATTCTTATAACATATCAAAAGACATATGTACAATTATATCATCATAATTCCACATCTCTTTTTCATTGTTCATCATTTCCATTTCTCATAGTGAATCCCAATTCACCTTTCTCATAAGTAATGCATATCAATTCATCGCAACACATGCTCATCCGACCATTCAATGGTCTCTCAATAATATATATATATATATACATATATTCATCATCCTTGCTCACAATAACATAATCACACACACACACACACACACACACATATATATATGTCATTCTTACCACAATCAATAGCCAACATAAACCAACATAGTCATGCAACTTTAGTTACATGAGAATCATTATATAGAAATATTATATTAACAATTACTTACAACAAGCTTCAACTCCTTCAAAAGCAAAGCTCCCTAAGTGAGTAGTGTCTCCAATTTCCTTAATAAAACCTACACACAATTATAAATCAATACAATATAGTAAATGTGACACTTACACTAAACTCACTAGATGTAACTAGGTGCAACTACATACTCAAGGTTCCATGCATCCAAATAATTCACACACATGTCCAAAAATTATAAAAATAATACTGAAGCTATACATATGAGTCTACTTCCAATTTTAATTTAAATTACTCGATTTGGATATATGTGAAATTAATTATGGATTTTTGATCAAATCTGGGCAAAATAGAGTTGATAGCATGAGCAAGAAAATATCTTGCTCTGCTAGACAAACTTAGCAGCAAAATCAGCTCAGGATCAAAACATAAATGTTGTAGAAGACTCTTTTAAGTTTTCAAAGCATCCAACTTTGCTCAAATCAAAGACCTAAAACTCAAGATAGGATATAAATACTAAGACTAATGCATATGAAAAACAGAACCCGAATTTTAACATAAAAACCTAACTTCAAATAATCATAAATAAATATATGGCTTACCTAATTGATGCTTAAACAACTTATAATTCTTCTAAAATCCCTAAAATCCTTGCTAGATGTATAGAGAATTCATCAAAATCCCTCAAAGCTAACCACAATTCACTCTCTTCTTCCTACTCAAATCTCTACACTCTTCTAACACACACACACACATATATACACCCACACATAAGCCACCAATTAAAAGCCTCTAAATAGCCTCCTCCAAAGTCTTCTCTAATAATTGCCCAACTAACATATAAATCCATATTTATCTTAATAATTAATATAATATTACTCAAAGTAAATATCAACCAAAAATTCAATAATATTAAATACACACAAATCATTTAATATTAATATAGTAATACTCTTAATAAAATATCACCAAATATAATAATAATAATAATAATAATAATAATAATAATAATAATAATAATAATATCTAGATATTATGGGTAATTATCACCACAATATCCACTAGCCTCCTTAATGAAATAGAATTATTTCACAATAGCCCAAAACTTTCTATTGTGACAAATCACTCCAAACTCATATTACAATCTAGCCCCTCTCTACATACACATGCACATACTCAAACTTATATAAGGTTCACTTAGGCACTATACATAACATGCAATACATACGTCATAAATACATATGAAAAAGAATAGGTGTTACAAAAGTTGGTATGAATGACTTCACCACGAGTGAATGCTTGCTTGGTAAAGTGAATTAGCCTAACACATCTCATACTTGACAAGGAAGATTGTGAGACATCAAAAGCAAGTGCAATTTGAGTAATGACATGACCATATGTCAAAGGACCTTGAGAACGGTTCGAACAATCAAGCATTTGATTTAGAAGCCAATGAGTCCAACAAATTGGTTTCTTTTCATGAACACACCACGTCAAAAATAAGTCTTGTAAGGACACCTTATTACCTTCCGATTTGCCAAAAATAAGACATGCAAGTATCTTATACCAAAGCCAATATTTATGGTCTTTAATAAATAAAGCGGAGCCTTTTTTAGCATCAAAAGAAGGAGGAAAATCCGTCAAAAATGCCCAAAAATGACGTGCACTAAAATCACTTGACATTTTACGAACACCATCTTTAGCAAAACCAAATACATTTTTCATGAAAGTAGGGTTCACTTGGTAAGTATGACCTAGCATGCAAAAGTCTGTAGCATTTTTGTCCATGTCATTGATAACCAAAGAACAATAAAATTCTTGAGTCAATTGCACATAAGAATCATTTTTCAAATTAATAAATTTCTTAAGCCCTATTAACTTTAACAATTTATCCATAACATTAGTCATACCCATTTTGTCAATAATAGACTTAGGCAAAAATCTAGAACCTGCAACATCTCTAGTCTTACTTAGAACATACTTATCACCTTCAAAATCATGAAAAATAGGGAAAGAAGCCTTATACTTTAGAGCAAGATCAATAGGTTGGTCTTTTTCCTCACTTTGAATAATGGCTTTACCCTTTGAAGCTTTAAAAGATTTGGAAGCTTTCTTTACAGTGAAATAAAGATAAAAGAAAATGCAAATGCAAAAATGGAAATAGAAAGAAATGTGTAGAGAAGAAGAAGAAAAATGTGTAGAGAAAAGAAAGAGAAAAATGTAGAGAAGAGAGTGTATAAAGAGTTAACAATATAGAAAAGAGAATATATAGAAGTAATTTAAAAATAGTAATGTAGTAAAGACAAAAATGAAAGTGGGGGAAAATGAAAATAAAAAGAGTTGTTGGGAAAATTTTAAAATGAATAAAGAAATGTGAATGTGTGTGAAAGATATATACATATAATATATAAATTTGGTTAAAGAGTTGTGTTGGTTGGTGAAATGGGGTGTTGATTGGTGACTCGGCACTAAATGAAGGATGTTGTGCTGAGTGAAGCAGTCACAAGTCGACACCTGATAAGCGACTGATTGCTGAGTTATGACAATTACAAAACGTCATGACTCGGCACTTAGTGTAAGTACCTGTCGAGTCTTGACAGTGCATATTCATCATGACTCGGCACTTATACAATGTGCCTGCCAAGTCATGATAAAACTAAATGGTCATGACTCGGCACAAAATCAAGGGTTGGGTGCCGACTCGGCACCCTGTGTTAAATAGCAGTATAAGTTTTCGAATGTGCAAGATTCTTCTACCCCTTCTTCTTTATGATTGTGTATGAATACCTATCTGGGCATCCTCTGGGCCACATAAATTTTTTGTTTTGTTTGAGTAAGGTTACCTGTTTGGAGCATTCCTCCAGGCCTTACTTTTATGCTTTGGTTTGCAGATTGTATTCATTTGCATTTTGCATTCATACTGCACAAACTATTTTGTTTGATTACTATTGATACCCGCCTCGTGCCCCCTGGTCTGGTTGGTTTAATGAAGCAATAATCATTCAAACTTTTAAAACTTTTAAATCTTCATTTTATTATCTTCTTCATTTTTGTCTACCCTATTTTTGATCCAGTCTCTTCATGGTATTAGAGCCAAGTTAAAGCTTTTTTTGCATAAAACTATTCAAAATTCATTTTTGGGGGTGATAAACAGTAAAACCCTAATTTGAACAATGAGAGGTATTGGTGTAGTGTAAGTCCCGTTTTGTGTGTGTAAGCTGTAGGGCAATAAATCTGGAGGCCATTTTCCTGTTCAAACAAAAGTTTTAATGTTCTAATTTTCAAAATAAATTTAGAAAAAATTTTCTATAGAAATCAATCTTTTTCAAACTCTTCTACTTCTGACTCGACAGAGTCCAAACGGGTAGTCAGTTCTGATGAACTGATTATTGAAAATTTTTCCAAATATATTGATGACTGGGAAATTCCCAAGATTTAAAACAATAGATTTTTGAATCTTCCAAACTCTCTTTTCTGAAAAATGATTTTACAATCAAAATAGATGAAAGGGATATTCAAATTTCCAAACCTTTTGAAGAAATCCAACTTTTTTCTTCAAAATATTTACAAAAACATAGGGATCGTTCCTATAAATACATTCATATAGGCCTTGTTCAGGTAGGAATAAAATCTTTTACCAGAAAAGGTCTAAATACTTCGATCTTAGCAGTCCTGAGGGATGCTAGGTTCACAAACTTCTCTAATTCTTTATTAGGTACTGTGGAATCCAGTCTTAACAAAGGACCAGTCAGTTTTAGCTATTATCCAAATATAACAGTCTCTTTAAATGACAAAAATATTTTAAAGAGCATTATTTTACAAATCAAAACTCATAATTAAAAAATACTTTTTAAGTCTATTCTAATTGCATTAATTTTTAAAGTTCATTCAAAGCAATAGTTTCTACTTTTACAACCAAACACCTCAAACACTCTCCAAAAGGTGAAACCATCCTTCTCCAAACAGATTTATCCAAATATAATGTTGTTATACCCAGAACCATTCAATGGAAAGACGTAACCTTATCTGAATAATGGATTTTAGAAGAAGCCACCTAACCTCAGTCACTAAAAAGACCTAAGCCAAATACTAACCTGAGAAATGTAACCCAATTCTCGGATGGAAGAGTCAAACTGTCTTTTGGAAAAATATCAACCAGTTCTCAATTTTTTGATGAAGTTTCTACCTCTTCAACCATTGACTTGGGAAGAGCCTCACAGTTTCCTTCAGTCATTTATGCTCATGCTCCTTATACAAACAGACCATAAATACAAATATGTGTTCAGCCAAGGTTCTCAACTTCTGAAATACCTAGCTCTTCACTTCAAAATGTTGACTACCAGACATTCATACTAAAACCTATCTAAGATAGCCAAAATCCAAACACTGAAGAAGATGAAACACCTTCAGCCCCTTCTTCACTAACACCCTCTGCAATAACCTAAAACATTGCTGCAAAAATTAGTGTTTTGGAAAAAGAATTTCAAATTGATAAAACTATTTTACAAAAAGATTTTTATTCAAAAAAGAATGAGTCAAAGAAGAGGTTCAAGAAAAATATTACGATTTCTGTAAAGAATACAGAGTCCAAATTCAATTTTTTGATTAGTTTGAAATTTATGCACATCAAAA
Source organism: Macaranga tanarius (assembly GCA_949673435.1). Taxonomy (NCBI): domain Eukaryota; kingdom Viridiplantae; phylum Streptophyta; class Magnoliopsida; order Malpighiales; family Euphorbiaceae; genus Macaranga; species Macaranga tanarius. The sequence continues at coordinate 36,363 of CATIWO010460432.1, forward strand.
TGACATTGCATATCCTTTCAAAAAATCTAAAAATAAAAAGACTGTTAATCCAGTCATAATGAGAAACAAGAATCCTGAATGGAAAGTAGATGGTTAGACAGTCCAGTTTAAATACCCATTATTAAGGAACATTTCATTTTCTTATGGTGATTCAGAAATTCAAGCAGCTCCTCTCAAACTTTCTCAGGATGATGATTCAAAGAATTTGAAACACATTGTCCTGCAAAATAATTTTTCAAATGTTCATCTTCAAATAATAGGAAAATAGTTAACCAAAATTAAAAGTCAAATTTAACATCCAACTATTTTTAATCATTCTGCTGTTAAGTCTTCTGAGTCTGTCAAACTTCCATAACAGAAACTTAAAAATCTTATTTTTAAATAATTCCAAGTTTCTAAACAGAGTCAGCAATAAATTCAAACAAGCAAACTTGAGTTTACTAAAGCAATCAAAGATCAGCTGAGCAAAATTGAATAAGCTTCTAGCTCAGAAACATCTCGGGTTGTACCTAAGACTCCTCCTTCAAGGATTATTAGTGCTATTGGTCACATTAATAGCTCTTCTGAAGAAAAGAAGAGTCAAAATGATTTTTAAAAATAGAATGATCAGCTTAGTCAACCTAGTCTCAATAGGTTGGATTGCTCAATCATTTGAAGGAATGTGGCGATGGCACCTGACATAGTCAAATAGCCTAATGTCTACCTATAGTCCAGATTTAATGCTTCTTCTGTTTATGAATGGAACCTAGATGGTATGAGTGAATACCAAGTGTTAGGTCTCCTTTAACAAATGACAATGGCAGCAAATGCCTACAAAACTCAAACTGGTAGTATAGATAAAGCCATTGCTAAACTCCTTATTGTTGGTTTCTCGGGTCAACTCAAAGGTTGGTGGGATTACCACTTGACCTAAGAACAACAATTGCAGATCCTATCTGTAATTCAAACTTTTGAAGATGGCACTCCTATGCTTGATGATCTCGGTAACCCAGTCCAGGATGATGTGTCCACCTTGATCTTAATAATTTCTCTATATTTCATAGGAGATCCAAGCCATCTCAAAGATAAAAATGCTAAGTTTCTTAGCAACCTTCGTTGTAGGAAACTTAATAATTTTCAAGCATATAAAAATACATTTTTGACTAGAGTTATGCTTCATGAAGACTCTAATAAGCCATTCTGGAAAGAAAAATTTCTTGTAGGTTTGATGTGTACTAATCTGCAAGCGTACAGAATCATATCAAGTAGTAAATAAAGATATCATCCCACAGAGATTTGAAGTTAAATATTGTAATACTCGCAATGTTTGATTGTTTAGACAACGAAATAGAGTTTGTAATTTCAAGGAAATGAAACTAAATTAAGAAAAGTAAAAATAAAAATTCAATGCAATTTTAATTGACCATTTCAAAGGATTGATTACACAACTAGGCCCACACTAGTTCTAATTCATTTTGAAGGGATCTTAGAAACCATAGATCTTCCTCTCAGATAAACCTATGATTAAATCAGAATTAATCAACACTAAGTTTGACGGCTCTCACCAACCTAATGTCTTTTAAAACTAATTTTAATGCAAAATCTTTAATCAATATTAATCCACTTAACTGTTTCTCAACTAAAACTAATAGGTTATTGACATTTCCTATAGAACCTATCTCTCGATTAAGCCTATAGTGTCTATTCAATTTTAGGTTGATCAGTCCTAAAACGACATTAAGTTCAAAAACAACCAATGAATTAAATCTAGCAACCTAACATAATCACAATAAGCACATGGTCAATTCAGAATAAGAACCTTAGAAAAGATCTAGCTACTCATATTAAAGAGAAAAGAAAACAAACAAGAATTGAAAACAAATCTGAACATAATTAAATGAATAAAAGAGAGTGATACAAGAAAAACCTCTTTTTCAATTATGTCAAGAAGCCTTGCTCTTCTAACTTCAAGCCAAGTATCACTTCTACTATGAACTAAACAAATGAAAATGTATTCTGAAAATAGAAACTAGAAAAACATAAACTATAGTAGAATCCAAAAACAAGAACAACCATTAAATGAACATGAAATGGCCATATTTATAGATTTAAAAACCTAATAAGAAAGGTAATCTAACCCCTCTCAAACTCTGTCTAATCAAAAGATAAGAGATAAATCCCTTTCTATCCAATCTTCAGCTGAAAATTATCATTTCGTGGGCTGTCACATAAGTCAGGCATGGGTCCGCAAGAAAATGGCATGGCTGCGCAAGAAACAACCTTTTATTGAGCTCTGTGAGTGGCACGGCCGTGCTCAATTTTGGCATGGCCGTGCCACTCTGTAACATGGCCAAAAACACTCTCAAGCACCATGCAACAATTAAGCACGGCCATGCTCATCCCCAACGTAGATAAGTCTTTATCTTGAGTCTTTAGCATATCCAAACTTCAAGGATTGATCCAATATTCATCCTAATGCATCCTACAAAACAAAATACAAAAGAAATTATTCAAAAACAACTAAATCCTACCAATTAAGACAAAATAATAAAACAAACTAAATTAACTAAAAAAACTAACTAACAATGCAACTATTAAGCCTAAGATGCAATAAAATAGAGTGCTTAAAACAAATGTTTTTCACACTCATAAATATTCCACCCATCACACTCCTAAATTTACATAAAATAAAATAAATATGAAATGACTAAACTACCCCCATGACGTTAAAATGCTAACCTTTGACATTTTCCCTACTCAAGCAGTTAACATCCTCATCAACTGTGCATTGATGATTGCTCAATATTGTATTTGAATGCTTGAAGATTTTCCTCCATCTTTAGCTATTCTCTTCCTCTCTTTGTCCCTTCCACTTTACTAGGTACTCCTTATATATGTACATGTTGGAAGCCACTACTCGCTATGCTAAGATCTCTTCTACCACCTTTATTGTTAACTTTAGCTTAGAAATTATAGCTCTCTTCACTTAATTGCAGCTGACATCTTTTTTATCGGTATGATAGGGTTGTAGGTTGCTCACATAGAAGACATGGTGAATATTAAGCCCTTCAGGCAACTTCACTTTATATGAAATTGCCCCCACTTTTGTAATGATGGGGACAAAGCCTTTGTGTCTCCTCATTAATTTTTTATCTTTATTATGCAATCAAACTTCTTATGGGATTACTTTTATCAACACTATATCACTGACTTGGAACTCCCGTCATCTGCAATTCAAGTCTACCTATTGCTTCATCCTCTAAATGCTCTCTCCAAGTATGCATGAATAATTTCTTAATTCTGTCTCCACTCCTTGAAAAAGTTACAAGTTTTTAGATTTCTCTTTTTATATAATTCCTTAAGAGAGTGTGGTAGTAATGGTTATTGACATGTAACGATCTTAAAAGGACTTTTGTTAGTACTAGAGCTCCTTTGTGAATCAAAATAAAATTGTGCAACATCAAGCAGTGATGCCCAAATTTTGTAGCATAAGCTAATAAAATGTCTCGAGTACTCCTCTGGGAGGCTATTAAATCTTTTGTTTGTCCATCTATCTAGGGATGGTAGTTATTTAATATGTCTTTATGTGAGAATAAAAAGCATAAGAGTTTCACCTATAAAGTTCCCAATAATTGCTCATCTTTCTCACTGACTACACTTTTAAATAGTCCCCAATACATTACCATATGTTTAAAAAAGGCTCTAACCATGTCTTATAAGGAACTAAATTTTTACATCGGAATAAAGGTGTTGTATTTAGAGAATTAATTAACAACAACCAAAATAGAGTCATACTTCATCATTTATGGTAAACTAGTGATAAAATCCAGTGATACGGTCTCCTAAGGTTGGCTGGGGACCGGTAAAGGCTTTAATAAGTATGTTGTCTTTTATATATCTACTTTTTCCTTTTAACTAATTAGGCAACTCTTGGTGTACATTCAGACATGATTCTCTATTTTAGGCCTATAGTAATTTTCTCCCAGAAGGGCCAATGTTCGTTGCATCCTGGGTGACCTACCAACAAGATGTTATGACTTAAAAGTAATAGCTTTTTTAAGTTCTCAGCCTTAAGCATATATAGCTCATACTTGTTGGCCACCAGAAGATCATTCTTCTATAAAAACTGTCTCATCTTCCCTTGTTTTACAAGATTGATTAATGGAATAACTTGTGGATCTTTTTCTAAATTCTCATTGATCTCTTCTTAAATTGACGTAATGATTTGACAAATGGACAAATGAGCTAATGGTTTTATCACTGCAAACTTAACTTTTTATCTTAATTTGTATGCTATTGTACTCTTCCCAAAATTATATTCCAGGTGAAAGTAAAATTCCCAACTGTTCTTACCATCAGGCTTATCTTGGGTTCAACTTTGGTTGAGTTAAAAATTAGCTTGTTATCTATCTTCACCATAAATTTGACCCTAATAGATAGTGTCTCCAAGTTCATAGATAATGGAGGACTACTAATAATTCTTTTTTGATGAGTTGTGTACCATTGCTCCATCTCACTCAGCTTCTTACTCTAAAAGACTATATGATGGCCTTCCTGCATTAATACTCCTCCTAATGCAAAGGTTTAGGCATTATTTTGGACTTTAAAAGGCTTCAATATATTTAGCATAGCTAGTACTGGATCTTTGAGAAGCATCTTCTTCACCCCCTCAAAAGCATTTTGATAATTGGAAGCCCACTTCCAACTATTAGTTTTCTTCAAGAGCTCTATTAATGGAAGTACATTCTTTGAGTACCCTTTTATGAATAGCTTAAAGTAGTTAGCAAGCCCCATAAAGGAACACAGTTCTATTAAACAAGTAAGAGTTCTCCACTCTTAGATCGCCCTGACCTTATCTTGGTCCATGCGGATATGGTTCTCTTCTACTACATAACCTAAAAACTTGATAGCAGTTTAGCCAAAAGTATATTTCTCCCTTTTCACATAGATTAATTCTACTTTAATTTCTCAAAGACCAAGCAGAGGTCTTCCTCATATTCTACTAGGGTTACACCGTAAACAATAATATCATCTATGTACACTATCAGAAATTTATCTAAATATTCATAAAATACATGGTCCATAAGAGTGCAAAAAGTAGCAAGAGCATTTATTAGTCCAAAAGGCATAACAAAGAATTCAAACACACCATACCAAGTAGAACTTATAGTCTTTGCTTCATCTCCTTCCACAATTCAAACTTGATGGTAACCTAATCTCAGGTCTAATTTGCTAAAGTATTTTGTTCATCTTAGTTGATTAAAGGGATCAGCTACAAGTGGAATAGGATACTTTTTCCCTACAATGACTTTATTCAGGGCTCTATAATCAACATATAACCGTAAACTCTCATCTTGGAAAAATACTAGTGCACTGAAAGAGGCATTTGATGGACAAATAAATCATGCATCAAGAAGCTCATTAAGTTGCTTCCTTAACTCGACTAACTTAATAGGAGCCATTTTATAAGAAGCTTTGCCGAAAGGTTTCGTCCCTAGTATCAATTCAATTTTGTAATTAATTCTCCATCTTGGCGATAGAGTTGTAGGCAACTTGCCAGGCATTACATTAGAGTATTCAACTAATATAGCCTTTAGTTACTCTAGAACTCTATCATCATCATGTTTCTCTTCTCTAATGGGAATTACTACATACATCTTCTCTCCCCTTTTACCTCTTTCTTGAATTACATTGCCAATAGTATATTGTTTTCACAAATTAGGCTTATGATCACTGAAATTACACATGGAGTTTATCCCATCTCACAAAAGTTGGGGTAGTTTATGTCTCCCCCTCCAGTGTTCCTAAATTTCTTTTTAGTTCCCACAAAGTTCCAGATTTTCCACTCATAAGTCCCATGTTATTGTGGTTGTCGATTTGTGCTATTTTGAAAACTTCTTACCCACTTAGTCGCATGATTATCTCTCTCCATAAAGGGATTGAACTTCCTTTTGTTCCCACTTTTCAAGTAATCATCCAAACTCTTAACTGCCACAATGGCTACATTGACATATTTGATACCTCTTCGTTACAGTTCTTGCTTAGCCTAGGGTTTGAGACTAGTGATAAAATGACAAACTCTGTCATACTTAACCATGTCCAGCACTTTGAGAATTAGAGCTAAGAATTGATGCATATATTCTCTAATGGAACTCGTGTGTTACAACTTGTCCAGTTAAGCATGGGTGTTAAACTTAAAATTTTCCCAATAGAATTAGGCCCTTAACTTGCATTTGAAGTCTTCCCACTGCATCACAAAGCATTGGCCAATCTTCATTTCCTTAACTTTGGTCTGCCACCAAAGTATCGCATCATCTGCCATATACATAGGAATAACTTTCAATCGTTGTTCATCAGTGTTTACCTTAATTGCCTAAAAATAGAGTTCTATGACAAATAAAAAATTATTAACTATCTTGGATTTCCAAGCTCCAAAAAAGAGTGTTGGTTCAAAAAATTTTGTTCTTCCTAGTGGCGCATACTATCCACGTTAAACAACTTTTCTACTTTCCCATTAATTACATTTGCGTAGAGTCTGAATTACTTCTTTCGCATCATCAATCAAAGCATTAAAAGCTTCCACCTGCTTTATAGCCCTTAGTAATGTCACTAGGTAATTTCTCTAGAGCCTTAAAATAAGATACTTGGCTTTGCAGTCTTTCTATTAACTTGTCTGTATCGCCACTCTTTGAAGGGTCTATATGATGGGAGGCCTTAAACTCTATTGTCCGACCCTTCTAAGAAAGCAATTTAGCTAAGGTTGACTTAAGAACATCAACTTTTCCATAATGGTTTGAAATATATATGCTTTCGCTATCATGACATTAAGTAACTCGATTTTATTCAAAACATTCTCTAGTAGGCTCAATTTAGTTACCACAACTTCAAGTGCCTCCACTCTCTTCTTGAGTGCCTTAATACACGTTTGCTTAGAATTATTCACCTAAGCCATTCTTACACCAATAAAGATCAAAGTTTACTCTAATACTAAATGTCATTGGCACTCAAAAAGCTTCACAAAAGAGATCGTGGGACACTTGTCTAGAACACTTTTTAGCAAACCAACTTCAGGGATAAATTAGTAATTCTGTGAAATAAGAAGAAGAATGATTTAGCAGTCGAGTCAAAGCATGCAAAGCAAAACACTAGCCCCAAAAGGCATAAACAAGGCAACAAGCATAATTAAAAGCTTAAAAGCACAAACACAAGCATAACCAAAAAAGGGCACAATGAATGAATATAATTAAGACTACTTCTGTTTTTCATCATGGAAATCATTACATTGATTTGAACATTGTTCTTTCTAAGGTGTAGGAAGGGGAGAAATACCCAAAAGAAGTGCACACACCTAACACATACACTAACCAAATCTCTAGCCTATACCCTTATAAATATTCACTCCCCCTAAAGAGCCTAAGAAGCACAATGAAAATTTGTAACACATGATATTAAAATATTTCACCCATCACACCTCTAAAATTATAAAAAAAATTAAATATAAATAAATTTAAACACCCTTAAAACCTCAAAATGCTAGCCCTTCACCTCTAAATGCTTCCTTTAACCTATATACTTCTTTATAATAGTGTGATTGTTATCTAACTACCCATTTTACCACTTTAATTTCACGTAGCCAAAAATAACCACACTTTTATCAATATATTTTTTTAGTATTATTATTTTTATACAAAAAGAAAGTAAGAATTATGAATGTGACGAGTTGTAGATAAATGTATCGAGGCTGTTAAAAAATTATTGGACCGAGTGTGTTATGAATTTAAACTTCATTTTTTGTTAAACTAGTACATTATTTGATTTTTTTTAGGCCAGTGTACATTGTTTAATGGGATCTTTACACAAATACCCCATTTTTGAACTTTTATTACTTAAACATCTCAAATTTTTCAAAATTACTCACGTGTCCCAAGCTAAATAAAATAATTTTCTCCGTGCCCCAAAAATGTTGCTGGTTTCCTTTCTTAAAAAAAATGCCTAGGCATCTCCTATAACCTCTACATCGATCGAGCCCACTAGAGCTTCACCAATCTCGTAATCAATTACTACCTCTCTTCACACTCCTCGCCTCTGTAGAACGCACCCAATCTCCTCTACCAAAGATATCACTCTACTCTAAAATTTTAGTTTATTTTGAGCTGCTACTTTTAAATTTTTTTCCTTTAAAATCATACTCTTCAAAATTCAACTTTCCTTCTGTTGTGTTGATGATTCCAAATTTGGGAGTGAACTGTGGATAAATCCCACTAAATTTGGTCTCAAAAGAAAAGGAAAAGTTTTGATTTAATATTATGACTGTGAGCTTCTCAATTTTGTCAAGTATTATTAGCAATGTTTCCTTCTTTTAGATTTTCTAATTGTTCCTTCTTCTAAGTTATCTTCAAAATTCTTAATTTTTTGAGCAAAGAAGCGGCCACAAGTAGCAATGAGGGCAGTGGGTCTTGGTTGGAATCTTAATATTTAATCATGAGCTATAGCATTTGTTTTTAAAAGTAAGATTTTTCTATTGCTTGAGAATATTAGTTGTGACTGTAATTGCTTGAGAATTGTTAGAGAACAATGTACTTTTACTATTGCTACTTTGATTTCTTTCAATACATATGTTTTTATGGGTCAAATTTTGATGGTTCTTTGATTCTTGCTCTTATTTCAATGGTTTTTTGAAAATAAATGAAGGTTTTATGTACTCTTATTAAGCTAATCAAGTCACCCTTAGTCCATTAGATTGAATCAAATGGTGAAATACCCAAGATCATATTTTTCTTGAGCTATAAAGATTTGGCGCTTCGAGTTTTGACTATGGATTGCATTCATGAATTTGGGAATGGTTTAAATTTCTACTTATTTTTGGAGTAGTGACACGAATATGATAATAAGGAAATTCTAGGTTTAGAGGACTAGGTTTTGAAACATTCTTGATATTCAACCATGGATGATAAAGTCAGAAAAGCCAATCTCTAATTTATTTTTTTCATTGTGGTATCTTGCACAAAGAAATAAAGGATCTGCCTTTTATTTTTGGTGGGTAGACGATGTTGATGTGAATCTTTTGATCTATAATTATAAGCTCTTTTTTATCCATTCTTAATTTTTAGTTTTGTTCAAGAAAGTAATATCTGGTTAACAAAATTCTTGAAAACCCATGTTGCATCTTCATTGATTTGGGTTGCAGGTAGAAGCATTATTCGAATTTCATGTTATATTTTTGTAGGTGTTTGTTAATTTCTTGTTAATCTCTAAATAACTTATTGTTTGTATTGATTTGGTTATAAAGTTCAATTTTTATGAAGATAACGTTTGGAACCCACATTGGGTTCTTTGTATTTTGGTTGATTTAGTTAGTTGTTAATTATGTTCATATTTTGTTTAGCTTTCAAGTTTCCTAAAATTAAGGTTTCACTACTCATTTGATCTATATCTATGTTATTACAGATTTAGATTTTTTTAACTATTATAAGATGGCATCAAAGTTTTAGGGACAGGTCTGTGTAAATAATAGTTGCTATTTTTTAAAAATTAGATCGATTTTATGATGTTATTAAGCATGATTATGTTGTTTTGTTGTTTTATTTTTTGGTATAAATATAGGGTCCAAGTGACTTTAAACAGAGTGAGATCGAGGAAGAGATTGAAGAATTATAACAGAGTGAATATACTACCCAAGCTCCACAAGATAAATATTATTGAGGAACGACGAGTGATAGTGATGAATCTAATGGCCAGAAGTGTGTTGTTCATTCGGTTAAAGATAAAAGGTCTGAAGAGATGTCGGTTACTATTGATCATATAAAGAATGCTACAAAAATTAATGACCGAGTTTGTTCTTATTATAACTAATTTTTTGCATATGTATTGTGTCTATTCAAGTTTTGTTGAAGCAAGAGCTTTGTAGTGCCAAATCTAGTAAGGAATTTGCTTACTAAAAAAAAAATTGGTATGCAAGTGAAGTGCAATAACACTACTTATATTATTAATGTGAGTTGACATTAAAATTTTAATCAAAGAAGCTTTTTTGTTGACCTGAACACTCATCAATAGTCAGCCTAGCTAGAATTATTGGGTTTTATTCCTTTATGATGGTAACCATAAGGAAAGACATGAAGAGAGGTTGGAATATGAATGGAATGGCTACAATTTTAAATACTTTTAGTTTATTTTTCGTATATAAAACAGTGAAATTTTAAATACTTTTAGTTTATTTTCCGTTTATGAAACATTCTGCTACAATTCTATTAAGATTAATGAAGAATACTGATGAATAAAAATTTGAAAACTTTTAGTCTATTTTTGGTATATGAAATAGTCTACTACAATTTTATTGAGTAATGAAGAATACTGATCAATAAAATTTTAAATATTTTTAGTTTACTTTTAGTTTATTTTTCGTATATGAAACAATTTATTATAATTCATATACATAATTAAAGACATCTTTTTAAATATATACAAATTTTTAATACATTATATCTCTTAAATATAATATATACTGTATATATTCAAACAACAAAATTCATAATCATACACAAGAAATAAATTCATAAAAAAATACAAATATATGAATAATAAATATATTATAGTATTCAATGAGTATAGTTTTGGTATATTATCAGTTTTCAATACACTTAAAAAATCAAAACAAATAAAAATTTGATTATGACTTTTAAAAACCGACTTCTAATACAACTTATGCTTGAAGAAATGAAACAACTTTAAATTTTTATCTATTACAATGGAAAATAGAGTGACAAGTTCATTTTCAAAAATTTTAAAATCATTGTAATACAAATTTCAAAGACATAAAATTTAGAATATTTTTCGTTTGCTTTTGGTTTATTTTCTGTATATTTTTAGTTTATTTTCCATATATAAACTAATCTTTTACACTTTTATTCGGCTTCACAAAAAATGTTAAACAATCTTATTATATTTTTCAACCTGTTTATATATCAAATGATATATATTTCTAAATAAAAATAATGTATTATAACTTAAATGCAAGTATTAATTGTCTCTTATTTTTTAAAAAATATATTTGATATTTCAGTTTTATTCAATTTCGAATACTTTTAGTTTTTTTTATTTATATTATGTATATGACACAAATAATATACATAATTAAAGTCATCTTTTTAAAAATATACAGAGTTTCTATAAATTATTTCTTTTAAATACAATATATACTATATATACCCAAATAATAAAATTCATAATCATACACAAGAAATAAACTCTAAAAAAATACAAATATATGAACAATAAATATATTATAGTTGAAGGAAAGTGTGATAGTGTAACAATCAAAAATGCAAAATTTAAAAATTTGATTGCATGCAATACTTGCATCAAACACAAAATACTTCCATGCCCATAGATCATATCATATGTACTCTTACAAAGCTAAAAATACATCAAGGACAATATTCATACAACTAACAACCAAGTCATGTTATCAAAAACAAAAGACCTATCAACTAAGAGTTTGGTTACACTTACAAAACTCCAAGTTGGTAGCACACTTGATAAGCTTTGGTTGATATTGATCTACAAGCTCCTAGCTCCCCATATGTGAAGCCTCTAGCTTGAAACACACAAGTTGCACAAGGATGATCTTCAAGGATGGTTAAGCTCTACCCACAAGCCTCTCTTAATTGATGACCCAAGAGCTTGTTAGAGCCACTCTAAGCTTGAATGTATGGAACAAGGATGCAACCTCCAAGGATAGTAGACTTTGAACTTGTACAACTCTTGTACAACAATGGCTTTAACTTGAAAGCACACAAATCTTGTGTATATATGAATTCACTATACTTGAAGAAGAAGAAGGAAGAAGACACTCTCAATCCTTTTCTCTCTTTTGTTAGAATATCACATTGCTCTCAATTATGCAAATGGAGTTAGTTGGCTTAGTTGTCTCTACAAACTCCACTAACTATCAACATAAAAACAATATGATAATAGTTATGACTTGAGTGTCTCACACTCAAGTCACATGCATTAGGAGTTAGAGTGTTGTCTCTACACTCTCCACTAACTTAAATAAAACCAATATTATAATAACAATAACAACTTGAGTGTCTCACACTCAAGTCACATGCAATGCTATAGCTTGAGTGTCTCACACTCAAGCTACATGCATTTGATAGATTGAGTATCTCATACTCTATCTATATGCATGGCTTTGGTTTATAAGTGAGTGGGT
>CATIWO010460508.1:0-14410 GCA_949673435.1 Macaranga tanarius
AAGTGTCCCGGGTTTCATCCGGGTGGCGACTCCCAACTCCGACTAAAGCCCGTAAAAAGGCCCAAAGTTGTATTCCTAGTGGGCCCTGAGCCCGCACAGTGCCGTGGTCGCCGGACACTTGGGCGCGCGCTGAACCCCGCCGCCTACAGATAGTACATGATCTCTTAACAACAATATCACAAAGAGTAAATAATAAACTTTATCATGCATAATTCACATTATTACATCTCTTTATACAACTCGAGATTGACACTATATTACGTCACAAATTCTAATGTCATTCTCTAATACTTTTAGAAATCTCCATCTTAGTCATTTTCTTTATCGGCGTGGTCCACTGTATAGTCATCCCTCAACTGCTAGCTAAGCAGATATTAAACACCTATACTGAAAATTTTTAAAACAAAATAGTGTGAGTAATTTCGTACGGAAATTACCCAGTGTGGAAATAAAATCGAAATTGAAACTTTATCATGAGAAAAATCACTTTTATAATATTTCCATTAAATATAATTAACTGCATTGAAACATCATTTCATATTTAAATGATTTAATATTTGAATTATAAGTTCAGAAAAGCACTTTCTTAAATCATCGCCATAGCAATTCTCTTTTCTTTTATAAAAGCAATAGAGGCTTAAAATCACACCATTTCACAAATAAGTTTACTAAATAAATTGAATCAAATTGTCATATGCCTTTATTTTTCTAATCTCAACCATAAATAAATCTTCCCTATTTCAGGGAGTATATTAAAAACCCAAATAAAATTAAATAAGCTCATAATAGTCAAACGAATTTAAAATACTTTTAAGCAGATTCAAATAATCGTATTATTCAAAAATAACCACATTTAAGCACAATCATGAGTTATTCCTCGAAATTCTTTTTTGTTTGCCATAAAATATTACTGGCATGTATAGTAAATAATTTAACTAAATACACTATAACTTTTTCTCATATAGCTTATCAACTTATCTTACCCACATAAAATATCATCCTTTCCACATTGATCTTGTAAGTGAAATGAATCGATACTTACCGACCTCTCACCTATATGACTAGAATTTCAACCCCAAAGTAATTCTTATATAACTTAGGTAATATACTAAAAGATAAATCGATAAATAGAATAATTAACCATGCTACAATACATCCTCTATAATATACTTAACCAGGCTCATAATAAAACCATCATCAACATATATCATCCATTCATAATCTATTTATTTAAAAGTATTATATACCCATACATGTGATCACAAGCGTAGGGTAATTCAACGCTATACTATCTCGCAAGTATTTATTCATATTCAATACCCAAGGTACTGCTACTCAAGTGTGATCAGTACTTAAGCTCATAATGACTCAAATGTCAATCTAATTTGATATATGTATCTGGCCCCAAGCAACAGCTCTACACATATCCATATGTAGTTTTACATCTATATGATAAAGTATGCACCCGGCCTCTGGCAACAACTATGCATATGTGTACCCGACCACTAGCAACGGTTGTATAGACTTACCACCATAAATTATAAGATAATATATGCATCCGGCCCCAGGCAACGGTTATGCACACTTACCATATGTATCCAGCCCTAGACATCAGATATACTCATATTTAGTAACATATGTACCCGACTTCAGGTAATGGCCATACATATTTACCATCTCGCATTTCTAAGGTAACATGTGTATTCAGCCCCACGCAATGACTATACACATTTACTAATCACATCTATATGGTAACAAGTGCGTCCGGCACCAGGCTGTGGCTACACACACTTATTGTACCTACCATATCCCTGATATGGATTTACACCTTAAAAAGGCAGTATGTGCATTCGGCCCTATACTTCGACTATACACAACATGCCTCATACATGGGATCTCTAGCTCTTAGAGCCATACACACTTAAGACTATAATTGTAACTAAAACTTTGAAGCCCCAAATGGAGACCTAAATGATTGAATTTGAATATCAAAATGGGGTTCGTTGGGTTCCCCTGACGAATGCCATATAGATCCCTGAGTCAGCTTCGATTTGATATATTAGGGCCCTGTGACTCGACCGGTGCCGAAAGTTAGGTCATCCTTAAGCAATGCTATGCATCTCAATAACTTGTCTCAGATATATACAAACATATTACCAACCCTTATTTATTCATAATATAATATCATAATCATTATATATATATTATTCATAACATTAGTAAGGGTAAGATTATGTCATTTCAATGTTCATTCTTATTCATTCACATAAATTCTGAACTTTGAATTCATTTCAATGCATGATTGAGTCTATTGGTCTAAGACTTGTAAGTATTAGGTCAAATCCTCAATATGAGTTATTTTTCAACTATTTTTATGTTCTAGTACATTATTTAAATGTTCGGTTCAAGATACCATTCGAAAAATTGAAGTTCACAGTCAAATTGGTCATAAAACAGGACACAAAGGCGCATGCCTGAGCCACAGAGGCGCATGCCTCAGCTACAAGGGCGCATGTCTCTCCCACAGAGGCGTGTGCCTCTGTGCAGAGGCGCATGTCTCTCCCACAGGGTCACCAGCCTCTGCACAAGGGTGCCCGCCTTCTCTATGGGCAGACGTATGCCTGTACGAACAGATGTATGCCTCTATACTACTAGAACATGAACTTTAGAAGTAATATTGCAGATTTAATGGTCCAAAATTCAATTAAAATACACTGGATGATAATATAACATGCATGTAACTTCAAAACTTCATCTGACATGCTGGAAACCACTTAGATCATTCTAGATCTAGAAGAAAACTACAAAACCCTAGCATTAATAACCCATTTGCTTAAAAATCAAAACTCAAATGAACAACCCAAGAATTCTAAAGCCATTCACCAATTTCTCCTACTGATTTCCTTGTTTCCTTCCTTGATTCGGATTCTGGTTCTTTAAAGCACTCTTTTCCTCTTTTTTTCTTCTTTCTTTCTCTATTTTCTTCTCTTTTTCCTTTCTTATTCGTTCCTTCCCGTTCATAGCCATACTCTCTTTAGAACCAACCACTCCACTTGCTTCTCCCTATTTTGCTCTTTCATCGTCTTCCTTCTATATTTTTTATTCGTTCTATCTTTAATTCTTTCATTTACATCCTTACTTTCTTTTCAATTGCATCCTTCCCAATTTCTATTTAATAAAATCAACTTTATTACTTATATTTTATTCTTAGCATATCTTACCAGAATGAAAACATTAACTCCTACCAATATCAATTTTATACATATAAATCAACTTCTTAATTATTTACCCAAAATAATAACAATTCACTCCAATTAATACTAATTTAATATAATCGAATAATCATTAATTATCATTAGCTTAAATTAATCCGGTTCAAGAACACAGATGTTACATTGGGAGTGCACTCCTTTCGCTCCCTCTATTGGGGAGCAATCAAGGAAGTATTTTTCCCTCTCGGTAGAAAACAACTCATCAGAAGCCACCTTTAAATCCCATTTGGTCAGAAATGTGGGTTGGAAGCTAGCTGTCATTTTCACTTTTGTTTTGGGGAGGTAAAGAAGACTAATACTTCATCAAAGGATCGCTTTTCGTAACTTTTCTTTCCATAGGCATACATAGCTAAAAAAAAAAGGTCATCGCTTTCTCTTGAACAAGGCAATGACACCATAGCATTAGCTTTAATTGAGCAAGCTCAACCTTGAAAAAAAAAGAAGTTGGCTCTTATTCATTTCCTCCATTTGATTAGAAATGCGGGCAGAAGCTAGTTGTTTTTCGACAAATATTAATCCTATCTGGCAGGGAAGAGAAGTATATCCTTGTTTACTAATTTGAATACTTTCATCATCATCGATAATTCCAGCTAGCCACTCACAAAAGAATTTATGATAAGTTGTTGCGCACGTGATGAACTTTTTAAGTTTAATAAAGTATACATTTCCAAATAGTTCAATTGTAGCTCCTCAAGATTATATATATATATATATATATATATATATATATATATATATATATATATATATATATGTGTTAATTTTATATCAATTGATCTTTTTATAAAAATAATATAAAATTAAAATTAAAAAAAAGATGGATTTTTTTATAAAAAATAAATTTAACTAATTTTTAGTCTTTATTTTGTAAAAATTATTTAATTAATATATTTGAATTAGTTTATTTTATTTTAAAAAATTAAATAAAATATATACTACTTTGTAATTTGTGTATTATGCAGAGTCAGAATTAGTTTGTAATTTAATATTTGAACTGATAAAAAAGTTTAAAAATGTATTTCTAACAAGTTCTACAAGTAGAAAAACTTAATTGATAAATTTTAAACAATAAATTAATGTTTTTATTTTAACATTATTTTTTATAATATACTTATTTTTTAAAATTAATTGAAAAAGTATTTAACAAAACTAATATTAAAAAATAAGTATTATTATTATTATTATTATTATTATTATTATTATTATGGCTGAATTTCAATTTTTTATTTGATTTTAGTTAAATTAAAGATTTTATTGCATTCATTTAAAAATTTGAAAAACATATTATACTATTTTATTAATTATAAGAATTAATGATTTAATTTAAATTTACTTATATTATAATTTTCTTTTTCACTCACTCTAATAAATTTTAAAAAATTTAAATTTAATTTTCATTATAATTCTGAAAATTTAATTTAATAATATTTAATATTTGTTCAAATTTAATATAATAAGTATAAAAATAAAGTTGTGATTAAAAATAAAAGATAATACAAAGAAAAAAATATTTAAATCATGTTATTATTTAGGGATAAATACAAAAAAGTACCATATGATTAGAAATATTTTCACTTAAAGGTTTGTGTTTTTTTTTTTTTTTGACATTTATAGGCATACAGTTTCAATTTCGAACACTTTAATACCTCTATCAATTAATATTACTACTAAAATTTTAATATAATACTATTTTTCATTAATAAAAATGATTTATATGTAATATAACTACTTAGATATTTTTAAAAATATTACAAATTTATTTTAAAATTTTTTTCTCTTTATTACTAAAAATACATTTTATTTTTATTTATTTATGAATTTATTATAATTAGTTGAATGATACACTAATTGATAAATAACTTTATCATAAATTTTAATAGTACATTATATATTTTGAATAATATTACTAAGAATGATACTAAAATATAAAAAAAATCAAACTATAAACTCTTAAATTGTAGTTCTTCAAATAAAAAAAGCGTATAACCAAGTGTTATATTATTGTACATTTTCTAATTATTAAAAATAAGGTAAAAATACATTTTTGACTTTAATATTTATGCCGATGAGCACATCTGCCCTTAAAGTAATTCTCGCCTCGATTTTAAAAAGCAAAGTTTTTAAGCCCCTGATTTCATGGTGCCAAACTGATTTCGTCTACATCTAATATTAAATTATAATTTTTAGTATGAAAATATCAATTAAACCCCAAAACTTCTTCTTTTATGGACTGGTCGTGTAACTGCCAGTGAAAGCTTAAACACGATGTTGATTCCTGCAAAAAGGAATTCTCGACGGCGGAGGATATCGTCCACCACCTCCGCAGGCAAGACTCCAACTACCGCCGCATGAAACTCTGTATATTAGGTGCACTCGTCAAAAAAATTTTCAACTCTTCCTCTCCATCATCGTTTTCTCGCCACCGCCATAAGCCCGGATTATCGTTTTCTTTAGCGGAAGAAGATGAAACTGAAGACGGTCCCAGTCAGATTCGCAAAAAAAAGGAAGCGAATTGATGAAGACGAAGAGAAATTACTGCAAATTGAGAACGATTATTGGAAGAAAATAGTGCGGAGTAGCGCATCAACAGCCTCGTATGAATCAGATTCAGTCTCATCCACACCTTCTTCTTCTTCGGCTGTGTGATGCAATTTACGGAGAGAAAGTTGAGCCAGAGTTTGATTTGATGCAATCAATATTGCGAGAGAGTTATTCAAAAGAGAAATAGAGGAATATTGAAGTAGATGAACCAAAACAGCTAATAAAATTGACATGGTAGATGCACGGAACGTTGAAAATGGAGGGGGACGAGAGGTGTTGAAGGGAAAAGGGAAAGTTGTGAATAGTGATGGTGTGGAGGTTAAGGGTGGGAAAGATGGGTTAGGGATTTAGGGGGGATGAGAGCAGTGTTGGAGGAATTGGAGATGGAGGTGTTTTTGCCTTTGTATCATCCTTATGTGCCCCGGCGGCTTGGAGTTAATCCTATAAGTGGGATTTTACTTCATAGTCCTCCTGGCTGTGGCAAGACTAAACTAGCTCATGTCATTGCTAATGAGACTGGTTTTCCCTGTTAAAAGATTTTCTGCTACTGACGTCGTCTCTGGAGTTTCAGATATGCATTTTGTTGGAAAAACAAAAAACAAAAAACAAAACTCTCTGTCAGTCGCCAAAATTATATTTGGTCCGACTTTGATGATAATGACTTCGCAATTCAAGAGGCTAAGAGTTTCAACGCTATCAGGGCTGCTCTCAGAAATCGTAAGGATCAACTGGAGTTCTTCCCCATATGTCCCAAATTTTCTTTTAGGGTTTTTCTTTTTAATTTGTGATTCATGTATATTTTTTAGTGGATGCTTGATAGAAATTAGATGTAATTTATTATATGAAGGTTTTTCCAAAAACGGAGATTTTTTTTACAGAATATACAAACACTGATATTTGTTCTAGTTCTTATAATTTTAAATTGATTAAAGTTATATTCACCTTTTATAATTAGCCTTATTAATTTTGCTATTTTTTTTATAGCCTTTAGTAAATGGTAAATTATGTTTTGTGGGGGAGGTGGTCAAAATAAACATGGTGGTTGTGTAGAGGTAGAGCACATTAATTTGGTAGAATAGGAGAAAGAGATGATAAGAATGGAAGGAAAAGAAAATTTTGAGTTCAATTGATATTTTTATTTTAAGAATTTTTTTTTTTGAAACAAAATAAGGAAACTTCATTAATGCAGATCCAAAACAAGAACAGAAGACAAGAAACTAGGAGAATTATAAAACCAAATACTGGGACCTGACACAAAATCAACTGCTCTTGCAAGATAATGAGCAGATTGATTCGCAGGACGCCTAACCCAAGACAAATGAATGTTGTCTAAAGAGGACATTATACTCCAGCAGTCTTTGATGATGACTCCAAACTCTGAGTCATCTTTCACAACAGTACTTAGAGCTTGAAAAATTAACAAAGCATCCATCCCAACCGTAATAGGATGCCAGCCGACTTCTTTAACCCAGCTGAGAGCTTCTCTGACCCCAATAGCTTCAGCATGTTTTGCATCATAACAATTAGGAAGGCAAAGGGACTTAGCACCAACAAATTCCTCGGACCCATTCCTAACTACCATACCAATACCAACAGTACCAACGTACTAGAAAAGGGCAGCATCAACATTAATTTTAAATTCCCCCATAGAAGGTGGAGTCCAGCAAACAGCACCCTGAATAGAACTATTGCTACCTAAACCCAACCTTGCAAAGCCTTGTTTACTCTGAGCCTCTCTCCATCTGAATAGAAAAGAACCTGCAAAATTAACAGTACTCGTTGGAGAATGCCATTTCGAGTTCCAAACTCGATCATTACGGGCACGCCAAATAGCCCAAATAATTGTTAAACATAGGGCACCATCTTCAGCTGTCACACGGTCCAGAACACACTTTAACCACTCATAAAAACAATCCCCGGCAACATCAGTTACATTAAACTTCGCGAGATCCCAACTAGTAGCGAATGGACATGTACATAAAACATGGACATTCGTTTCATCACACAAGGGGTAGCGAGGGGAGACATCAACCCACCTCATCTGAAGAGCAACTCTGCTAGGAAGACAGTTAGAAACAGCTCGCCACACCATGTTTTTCACTTTTGGGGGGGCTTTTAGATTCCAGAATTTATTCCAGAAAGATGGATGGCCTACTGAATTTAACTCTGAGAAATCTGCATTCATAGCCTTATAGCAACTACGAATAGAAAATATACCTTTAGGATCATGCCTCCAAATCCATTTATCCAAAATAATTCTGCTACTAAGAGGAATTTGAAGAATCAAAGCTTGATCTCTAGTATTAAAAATGTCCCTAATCAGATCACCATCCCAAACTTGAGATTCCACCTTTATGAGTTGATCTACTGTGATGTCTTCTAATCCATCTGGCGCTATAGAAGAAACAAAAGGCAGATCATCATTCAACCAAGGATCTCTAAAAACAGAAATAGAGCTACCATGACCAACCCGAAAACGACACCCTTCTTTCACAACAGATTGAGCAGCAAGGATACTACGCCAGATATAACTCAGGTTATACCCCATAGATGCGTCCAGAAAGCTAGAATGAGGGAAATATCGGCCTTTGAACAGGCGAGACACAAGGGAGCCTGGATTTGTCAATAACTTCCATCCCTGCTTACTTAAAAATGATATATTAACCTCATGGATACGTTTGAAGCCCATACCACCTCTGTTTTTAGGAAAGCACATGTTTTGCCAACTTTTCCATTTAATACCTGATGAATTTTGTCTACCACCCCACCAGACAGAATTTAGCATCCTTTCCAATTCAGCACAGAGATCCAAAGGAAGGAGAAAAACAGACATGGCATAGTCAGGGAGCACCTGAGCCACCGTTTTGAGTAAAATTTCTTTTCCCGCTTGAGATATAAATTTTCTTTTCCAGCCATTTAGCTTACTCCAAACCTTCTCCTTAATGAAAGAAAAAATGACCTTCTTATTTCTCCAAATGAGAGATGGCAAACCTAAATACTTCTCATGACCACTGTTGCAGCCAATACCCAGCTTCGATTGGATGCAGGATTTTGTGACAGCACCAACATTAGCACTGAAGAACAAGGACGATTTTTGGAGGTTAATAGACAGACCCGAAGCCTTTTAACACCTCCATAACAGTAGCACATTCATTAAGATTCGCCTTAAAAAAGAAGAGACTGAAGAGATGAGAAACACTTGGAGCTCTTCTAGCTATTCGAACCCTATGGAGCTGACCAGCAGATACTTTAGATTGCAAAAGAGAAGAAAGAGCTTCCGCACAGATAATGAATAAATACGGCGATAAAGGATCACCTTGACGCAATCCGCAAGAATTATAATTTAATATAAAGTGCAAACAGAATTGTATGGCACCGTGAAGTGAGGTGCCTAAAAATGTTATTTTTCAAAATTTTCTGTTTAAATGAGCCAATAATTACTTTAATGGCAGATGTGCTCCTCGGCAGGGGCAAAAATGTACCATTACCCTTTAGGTAAGATATGTAAATATTTGAACTTGTGATTTTAAAAAAAGGATCGAATTGGAACAATTGGATACGTTGGAGGGCATATTAGTAATTAAGTGTTAACCCTTTGCGTTGACAATCCATTTTGTTATTGCAAGAGCAGAAGAAGGAGGACAGAAAACGAAAATGGCCGCAGCGACATTGTTATCCGATGAATTTAGGTGGCAGCCGACTGGTCCATTCAATTATTCGGAAATGGTCCGAGTGAAGCTGCTCTTCGTTGAGATTAGGAGGGAGCTGACTGATCCATTCAAGTATCCGGTGGTTTCTCATTTGAAAGATCTCCAGTCAGTTGCTTGTACTGAGGAAGGTCGTGTATACCTTTATCGACTTTTGAATTATCTTATCAAAAGTGTTAGTGAGTTACGCTGGGGTTTCATGCCATGGCGGTTTTTTGATGATCAGAAGCAGAGAGAAAATAATCGTGCTTCTCGGAGATATCTTAAATCCCTTATTTCTTATGTGGAGAAGATAATTGAGGGCAGAAAAGCGGTCAACAAGGCACCGAAGAAGATCATTGATGCTTCGTTGGCCAAGGATGTTAGGCTCATATACTCCCTATATGAAGATGAAGCACGCAAGATCGTAAGGCTTTTCGGTGTGAAGGCGGTGGTCCATAGGATCAAACATGCTTTCGGAGGAGGTGTAACGGAAGAAGCTGTCAGGCTAATGAAAATTTGGTGGGGGAAAAAGGAATTGCTCCAGAAACTTAAGAAGAGTGCCCCAGTCCGAGCAACATTATTCGAAACAATGATGATGTGGGGCCAGCAACGCTGGACTAGCTCATTATTAATGGAGATAGAGAAAGCATTGAAGCAAATAGACCCTCATGCCAAAGCCAAACCACAATGTAAGTTCTCAAAAATTCTCTCTTTCCTACTAATAGGAGTAAATTGATTTGGAAATTTTGTATTATCCCCAATTCCCTTAGTTATCTCGCTTCCTTGTTTACTATATTATTTTTAGATCCTCTATTAGTGTTACAATGCCCAGCAATTAATTGCCTCTACTCATTATTAGGTGGAGAATATATATGTATAGATTGTCCTTTAACTTGTCAAAGTAAAACGCCAAGCAACCGAACTAGCTTGCTTTCAACAAATAAAGTTGCTTTCCAATTTCATAACTTGTTCTAACTTAATCTGCCACAAATATTTTTCCTTTGACATTTCCTTTTCATGTATTTGACCAGTGACTCAACTTTCAGCTTTGGGATCAAAGATTGAATGTCCGGACCCTATGCAAATATCAAATGAAAGTGTAAGGTCAAACACTTCTAGAGGCGGTGAAATGGGGGTGGATGGAGGAGAAGGCTATCCAGAGCCTATGGATATTGATGGTGATGAAGGGAGTCGTCAAGTAGGAGATGATTCAGGGGGCAATGAGGGAGGTGGCGCTGGGGATGGTGGGGATGACGGAGATGATGATGATGATGATGATGAGGGAGGTGGCGGTAGGGATGATGGGGATGACGGAGATGGTGATGGCGAGGATGATGGGGATGACGAAGATGATGATGGCGAGGATGATGGGGATGACGAAGATGATGATGATGAGGGAGGTGACGAGGATAGAAGAAATGACGATAATGATTTTATCCTTCCTAATACAATTCCGATAATCAAACGTTCTTCGGAGAACTCGCCAGATTATGTAGGTCATGTGCTAAGGAATTCTGTTACCACTTTCCATTCCTTTGCTTTTGAACTATGCAATGCATGGTTTGCATATAATAACCCTCTTGGCTATATAAGATACTCCACTCGCTTGCTAGAATTTCGTCCAAACGATAACTATCTAAGAGACAGGCTTAACCCGCAAGATTTTTGGCCAAATCATCGGATTAAGTATTTCCATATCGGAGATCCTGATGGCAGGGAACTGAACCAGGAGCTTGAAGGGGACGAGTGGGAAAGATTCATTTCTTCCCTTCTTTATATTGAGGTGCAATGCATCCCGACATCCCGTGGATAATGATTTGGCTTATGTTTTGCTTTTATGAACTTCTCATGAAGTTATAAATGTATGAGATAATTTAAGGTTGCAACGGCAGTGCAATGTGTTTGAGCTTTTGGTTGTTCATTTCCAGTAGTAAATCATCTTATTTTATTCTCTAAACATAATTAAGTAGTGGATTTGGTTATATTATTTTAGATAATATGTGTGATGTACATTATGTTTTCTCATAGGCTCAAAACCAAGCCAATCTTTTGGAAAGAAACACCTCATTACAATCATTGTTCTTTCTGCAGTAGGAACCTCACCAAGTAACTTCCTATTTGATAAGTGACATGGAATATCTTCTACAGTAGAAGAAGAACTATTTAGCAATTGTTTGCTTTTATCTGAAACGTTGTTTGATTTTGGTTGAACTAATTATTGAGTATGAGAACTGAGAACCGAGAACCTAAAGTGCATAGACGCAGGAAGGAGATGAATCATTTTCTGTCAAAATTCTAATATGTATTTTCTGCCAAATTTATACAGTATGTGTATTTTGAATGGAGATGTGTATATATACTGTTTCTGATTTGCTTCAATCTTTGTTGGGCATTTGGTTGTGGAGTAATCGTTCATATTGTTGTTCATAGACAGGAATGGTTGTCTTTGTGGAAGTTGGGCTGTTTCAGGTTATATTCTTTTCTGATTGATGTTGTTTGTGGATGCTATTGGAGCTGCTCCTATTTTTTGGATGTTCTGTTTCATTTTCTGCTATGGTCTTTTCTGGTTTTACCTTTCTATCTGGCTGTTGCAAGGTCTGGTTATTCGATGAAATGAGGTTTGTTTGCTTTATATTCCAGTTTCTGTTTTCTGAGTAATTATTGTTGCTTCTGTTATTATGTGAGTGGGTCTTCTGTTTTCATTGCTGCTGCTCCTCTCTCACAAGCAATATCTGCTGATGTTGCTGCTTTACTGAATTCTGTTGTTGTTATGAAGCTGTTGCTTGTCCTTTATTGTGGCTGGGTGTTGAAGGTGCTCTGCTGCAGTTCTGTTTCTGTTCTGAAGTTTTGTTGCTCTTCTGCTACTGCTTGTTTGGACTGTTTTGATCCTCTTTGTCGTTGGTGGTGATTGCTGTTTTTTGCCTCATCTAGGTTGGTGTCTGCTGTTTGTTGTTGTTGGTGTTTATTCATTGTTTCTTCATGTTTTGGTGTAGATGTGGCTGCTTATCTACATTTCTTTGCTGCTGCTGATTTTTATAGTTTTTGATTCTTTTAACTGCTCTGGACTGCTTTAGTTTTTAATCGCTTGATCCTCCAAGTGGTTTTTTCCCTTAATATATATATATACATAGTCTCAACGTGGGTGAATTGTGAAACTCCATTTTTCCCTCCATATCCGTTGTACAACCATTGTTGCTAGGGAAATCTTATTTAGCAGACTGATTTTGTTCAAAATAAGGTTTCGTCTTTTCGGTAGATCCTAATATTCAACACAGTGATCTCTTGCAGGTAAGGAAACCTAATAAGCCATTAGCTCATAACACCTGTGCATTGTGCCTTGGAAGTAGCTAGTCTCATTCATCTCCCATTTCTTGCATATGTTAGTAATTGGTCGAGCTGAAATAAGAAAGAAAATGCAGCAATTGTGTGAATATACCCTTTTTTTTTTTTAAAAAAAAAGAATTAATGATCACAAAGACACGAGGATGTTTCATCTGGAGCTTATGATACTGACACGAGGGCTTCTCCGCTTTCACTACCATGGCCAACCATCTCTTCCCTTCTTGTTCTTTTTGCCCTTTTTCTTGAACTTCTCCTTCTTCTCATCTTTAATGAAGGCATTTAATTCCATTTTTAACAGAATATTTCACTTCTTATCCTCTTTGCAATTTTTCATATGTGCATGAGAAATTAGTTTAAACATTGTTTACTATATTATAACCACGCTGCAGCATTTTCAACTAATAATGTGTTTCATCTCAAGATATAGCAGAGTGGTTGCAGTTCCTCGGATTAGGAAAATTGAGCACTCCATGAATTATAGCATTTGAGGACAAGAAACCTTAGTGGCGCAGGGTTGGCAATTCATGGCGTAATGCATGTGTACAACTCAGAATCAGATGACATTAACAATCTGTAGTCATTTTGTGGCTTGGACAAAGAAGGGCGGCAGCATGATTTACACTCGGGCATTGGCGATGTCAACTAAACAATTAATTCCCAAAATTTTAGTATATTACACTACATCCTGTGAAAATCATAGTACATTTCTCCGACAGTGAAAAAAAGCCACAGCATATGGAAGACGATCAACAAAAGTTCTTAGCTAGGAGTCTTCGACACATGAATGCAAAACGAGCACAAATATCATAATGGAACAGTAGATATAGATGCAAAATCATTGTAAATTATATCAATGGACAATGAACCTAGCACCAAAAAAGCTATCTGCTAAATGTACATTTGTTTATTAAGAAAGCACCTCTTGCTTAAACACAGGAGGCTTTATCACTTAAATCCCGGCTTCAGGACATATATTTTAAATTATTTTATTTTCTTAACAAAGCAAAGATAGTGTCACCCGAAGGTTGGAACTCATTCACTGATGATCATACAATGAATCATGCAAAAGCAAAACGAAACAAGAAAATTTCCTGTAAAAAAAATCTAAAACTTCCAGGCTCTCAACCTGGTTTAGATGGCTTCATGTTCTTGACAATCCTAAACTCGGGTCCAAATCAGGGTCCCCATCCCGCAAATAAATTCGGGCAAATCCCGTAGAATCCAGTTAAATGCCAACGCTTAGTCAGATTGTGATTCTCTATCACAGCATCGTGATACCAGAACCACCTTTTTGTCCATATATTGCAAGGAATACTTCATATGTTTTTTTTCATCATGTTTTAACCATAACACGAGTTTCCTTCCCGTCTTTATGACTAGAAATAAAAAGGGAGCAATATAGAATGGCTCTGGTCTTGAAATGAGATACATTAGATCAGACTTGTTCCAATTGCTTAGTAGGAACAAAATCCAATCATGCATGGTGTAAAGTATACTTTTAAGATACCGTTATGGCTCTAGCAAAATACCATACTATACTGAACAAAACCCATGAACCAGACAATT
>CATIWO010460551.1:0-15331 GCA_949673435.1 Macaranga tanarius
TGTTACCTTTTGGTATTTCTATTTTAGCCCATCATTAAAATAGAATTACCCATTAGTCTCTACACATTAAAGGCCCACACCCTTTAGATACATCAAAGCCCAAATTTATCCAAACCCAATTGATCACTTTTATATGGGCTTAACCTATATGACAGTCCATAATACATAATTATTTACATATAAGCCCAATGTTGGATTAAGGATCCAACAGTAGTAGCCTGAAGAAAAAGATAGTTCAGCTAAATATGTTACAAAGTTTAGAAATATTGCAATCCAAATGCCTCTAAGTCCCTACGCTGCACATTGTTAATACTAGGCCTATAGCCCTTTAGCTCCCTCAAGTTTGCTACTATCGTAGCTTGCAAATGTTAGAAATAATACATTAGCCTCAAAACTTTCAAAGAGCCTATTATTGACATGAAAAGCTAAACCAAACTAAATGTATCCCTTTCTAAGACTCGAAATGAAGTAGAATGTTGAAAACTCATAGACTAGAACCTCTAGACCTTAAAAAACACTCAACTTTAAACTCGAAAATTAAAACTAGCCTCTTGAACCTTTTAAAATCTCTTAGAGACTCATAAATGGAGTAGAATAGCCAGAATTATGACCTAAGTGCCTTAAATAGCTTACAAGTTCACATCTATCCATAAGCATATGATTTCTTTCTATTTTATGGGTTTCATTTTTATGCATGTGGTCAGAGCTTTTTCACCTATATTTAACATAATATCCTAATTTATTTAATTTGGTCATTATCTCACCTAATTAAATAAACCTAAAATGGATCCTCAATAAGAAATTCAAAAGTGGTAAAAGTAAGAAGGAAGCAATAAAAGGCTAAATTAGTGCATATTTTGTCAATAATAGTTCAAATATAGAATGCAAGTGCATAAAACATGGCCAAAATCCTAATTAGATGTCAAAATACATGCAACTAAGAAAAAAACCATAAATACACTATATGAAACTTAGCCTATAAGCATGATCCTCAGTCCTCGGCATTATGGCTGTTATCATCATTGTCTTTGGGCTAGTTCTTAGTACATTCCTTGTCTCAAGCGTTAGTATTGTCACCCCTACTAGGTCCCGTACTTGGACCTCCACTAAAGCGAAAGACCAGCTAGACTATGCACCAGGTCGTTAATTAATTCGCTCCTATAACTCTATCTTTTGCTGATCTTAAAATTGGGACATATATAGTCCAGTTGCTAACAAACATATAATAAATATGATGATAATGTTACCATATACATGTATACATGCATTTTCATTTTTTATTTCTCCAAAGAGATAGGCAAATAAAGAGAAGAAATGACAATACCCTAACTTGGAAGGTTATGTCAATGATATGGACTTTCATCCCAGCAGTATTATGAGATAGAGTTTCCATATTAGCACAAGAAACTTAAAATTAAATAATGCAACCAAAATAAAAGCAAAAAAAATAATAATTAATGAATAGGTTTTTGAGACTTAAATATACATGGATACTCTTATGAGGGTAAAAAACCATAGGCAAATTGGTGGTAATAGGTAATTAACATGTAATATGAGGTGTTGCTACTAGTATTTATAGTGATAACACGATGGTCAAAAGGCTAGGCTAGCTGACCTCAGACTACTCCCTCAGGAATAACTTGAACATAAGGTTCAGTGGTTCACAATTGCCACCTCTACTACTACTAGCCACTCTATTTTCTAGTTAATCCCTGCAAAATAAAAAATATATATATATAAATATTTCACTTGAAAATTACTTTATAAAAAAATATTAAAATATATCTTGAAAATATATTTTCATAAAATAATATATTTTTTATAAAAATATCACAAAATATACATGAAATTTTTTGTAGAATGTATAACGTTTATTATTGTGTAAATTTTTTAAAATGTGAGATAACATATTCAACATGTGTGTGTGAAAAGTTTATAAGTTAATTTATTAAGATTAAATTTTTTTCATAAATTGGAAAAGGTGGTAAATTTTACAAGTTTTATATTAATTAATCCTTGAAATTAAAGAGTAATAATGTTGAACCTTACTAAGTATATTTTAAGGAGAGCTAAGATCAATTGGCGATCTTTGTATGCTTATATACATAAAGTAATATGTACTTTCATCTCCCTTTATAGTTAAATAAAAAAACTACAATTATAAATGTCAGATTGACATAACTTTTTTTTTATAGTTAAATGAAAAACAAAAGCTATAAATTTTGAATAGCAATAGCAGTTCACAATTTTAATTAACCAAGTCCTAAAGAAACTACAATTTAGCTGGCATTCATAGCGTGGAATGCATTAGACAGTAATTAAATGATTGATATTTACTTTAGCTCACCGTCAAAAAATATTTTTTAAAAAAATACATTTCTGTTTTTCCGTCTTTCCATTTCCTATATTTTGTAATCATTTTTCTTTATTAATTCATTCACTCTTCTTTCCAAGTAACCTAAATGATGCATGATATAATTTATAATTTAATTAGTGATAATAAAAATATTAATTACTCAATTCATCCCTCAATCTTTGGATCAAGGTAAAGGTTTATTAATTGATGCATGATCAAATTATTATTAATGATCTAAATATTAATGAACTTTACAAAATGGGACAAACACTTGTACTTTAAATTAAATAAAAATTAATTTTAAAAATTAATAATGGCAGGCTTTAAGTTGTGCATTTTTTTTTTTTACATATGATGCTCCTGGTATCTGGTAGCCACAAGGACCCCCGACTAATCGACCTGGACAAGATCATAAAGACGGTAAATGTCTCCTAACAACTATTTAATGTGATTGCACTTTAATAAACTATTCTTGGAGATAAATTAACAATCTCCAAACCACTTTTTTATTAATTTCATCGACAGTTTATATAAAGCTCATTCCCAATGGCCTAACACAATTAGACATAAATTACTAAATCCGTAAAATAAAATAAAATAAAATAAGTGAAAATATACTAATCAATTATGAAAAGAAAAATTTATCATTAGAAAAAGTTAAATTTATCCTCTTTATTCATAGATGACATAATAAATATGAGAATATATGTCCTTATACCCACGGATCTAAGTCCAAAGAGGACTCTATATCTACATACAAAATCAATGATCAATAAGGATAAAGAGATCTAATTGGTAATGAATTAGGACTCACATGATACTAATCCAAATATGACTAGGTATGTCCCTCTTATGCCTATATATAGGTTCATATTTCTCTTAAATATGGAATCTTGAATAACTCTTCTCTGACTTAAGCATCGGAAAACCTACAGATCGAAGATCCTAGGCTCATCCAAGATTTTCTTTTGTATTTGTAGGTCTGGAAGAGGATCATCATTCATCAATTGGCGCCGTCTGTGAAAATTTTCCTAACTTTATTCTCTAATAATAGTCTTCGGCCATGAAAGCCTAGTCGCTCAACTACTTCAATCAATGGCCTCATGCATAAAAAAAATAAATAATCACACATAATAGAAGGTGAAATAAAACGTGAAGCTTGTTTTGATAATGAGGAAAGGAAGCAGTTGGAATATATTCCAACAACGACAAAGCTATCGGTAAGATATACAATTATTAAGACTATATCTCTTAAAACATGAGATTATATATATATATATATATATATATATATATATAGAATGGTGGATAATGGAATGGAGGCACGAGTTGCTTGGCTTTCACACCGTTGTTCCACTTTAAACCTTATTTACAATTGATATATAAGGCCATAGTGTCATGTTTAACAAACGAAGATTAAGACTAGGAAGTTAAAAAAATGCACTATTTCCTGCATGGGACTCACAATTTGGTGACGACCTCAAGAGTATAGGGATGCCGCTAAGACTTCTCTGTATGGAACCGCTGCTCGATGACCTAGATGCGGAGTTCATATACAAAGTCACAAAAGTCACCAAAAGACAACCCCAACGCATCAATCTTAACACTTACTAGACAGATTTTAACCTTCCATTGTGTGGTCCCCAACTCCATCCTCTTCATCAGGGAAGTTACTCTGTCTTGACTTTTGCTCTCAAGATAAATGTCCAACCTTAATTATGAAATTGCCTGAGCTGTGAAATGTGGTAGAAGTATGGATGGATGACTGCAAAACATTCAAAACCATATCGATTCAATTCATGTTCTGGACCTAGAAGAAATTGAAAAGCTATCTTCACAGCTAAAAGCTCTAAAAGTAGAGACAGACAAATGAAAAGTCTGAAGGAATAAATAACGGACAAGAACAAGAAACTATAGCATGTTATCGAACATGCTATCTGCAACCGGTCAATGGAAGTAAGCTTTAAAGGGCAGGCATTAATGAAAGAAAGAAATCTGATCAGAAATCCTGGATGCAGTTTTATTGAACAAGGAAAAAATATTTTACGTTTTGTAGTGGGTGATCAATTTCACCCTGAGACAGAGCAAATATATAACAAGTTGGAAGAACTTATGTTAAGGATTCGAAAAGCTAGATATACTCCTAAAACCATATTTATTTGGCATGATATCGGTAATGTAATGCTGGTAAAGATAGTGGACATCCTTCGCCAGAATCGAATGAGTATGATTATGGTTCATCTGAAAGTGCCAAGATCATGAATAATGTTCAAGATCAAGATAATTCAAGTGATTTTTTATCGTAAGAAAACATGAAAAGTGCACCTACTAACTGAGTTGTTTTACGAAAATGGTGATGGAGCCATTTATAACATCAAGAATGATGACTTGCCACCCAATGCTATTCATGATGCATCAGTAGAGGGTGATAAGCTTGTTGTTCCTCAAGGATAGGCAACTTTGCAAAGAAACCTAAGAAGGGGTTTGGGTCAAAAAAGAGAGTCAGATCAGGTGCAGATTGGAGCCTTATAAATAAGTTATCCTATCAAAAAGCGTAAGGGAGGTAGCATTTTAAAGAAAAAGGTAGTATCCATTGACCCAATTGCAAGAGCATTTGCTAAAATGCAGTTACAATTTGGTAAGAAGAACCATTGTGTCAAATGTAGAATTGATAGAAGCCTAAGCGCATGTAGGAAGAAAAACCAAAAAGTCCCTGATTTTTGACGAAAGTTCATCCTTAGTGCCTGCACAAGAAAATGTACTAGATGAAATTGAGAACAAAACTAGAGATGCCTCCAGCAGCAGTGTTACAGATGGACTTCTATTCAAAACTATGCATAATGGAATTAATGGTGGAGGTGCATATATCGTTCCTACATATGCTTAAAGAATGGATAAAAAACTTAATTTTAGGAAGAAAAATCCAAGATGCCTCAAGTAGATGATCAGCAGGCATCTTTAATTCCTAAGAATCGTGACATGCTCAGACAAAATCCAATGAGTAGGAAAGATAGTTATGACATGTATAGCAATCCACAACTTGAAAGTGCACGAACTTATTTGTTCACTCAGAAAGAGGGCACTCCTTAAAATAATCAACTTAATATGAAGTCGGCAGATGCCAAGCACCTTAGAAATGTTAGTTTTACTGCTAAATCTACACCAGATCTGGTTTTTTGAAAAAGTATATAATGACTTCAGTGGCAAAACTCCCATTAAATTCGATCCAAATTCATATCTTGATTTCCTGGTTGACTGAGAAGATATGTAAACTGGATCAAAATACTTAGAATCTTATTGTTTATATAGACTTCTTAATTCTCCTCGGATTGTTTTCTTATTCAAATTGAAGACTTTCAAATATCGAAGATTTAATAAATATTTATCACATTGGTTGAAACTAAAGTCATTTGAGATATCTCGGACATTATGAAGAAATACTTGAA
Organism: Macaranga tanarius; assembly: GCA_949673435.1. Lineage (NCBI taxonomy): Eukaryota > Viridiplantae > Streptophyta > Magnoliopsida > Malpighiales > Euphorbiaceae > Macaranga > Macaranga tanarius. The sequence goes on from CATIWO010460551.1 coordinate 5,803, forward strand.
GTGTTGCTGATGAGTTACCCAACAAACACAGGCAGCATTCATGTGCAGTTTTTGTGTAAACTCCATGAAAGGAGGATGCGAGGATAGATGAACCAAGTTCCAAAAAACTATGCTCTGAGTTGAAATAATGAAAAAATGTGTTGTCTTTAGACAGCAGCTCTATATCTAATACTAAAAATAAAAAAGCTCAAAGCTAGCATTCGTTTGATGGAAAGTCATAAAGTCAGCATTCCTTTGGAGCCAGCAGCTGTGTTTTATGGGGCAACGGGGAATAATTTCTTGTTCCCTAATAAGAATAAGCTCGTCACTGCATGGTGGCCTAACTCCGTAGACAAAACCTTCTCACATGAGGAAGCCAAGAGAATGAGAGTTTCTCCTTCATTAACAGATAAGTTCCTTTCCTTAAGTTATTTTAACTTATCACAAACACATATTCCCATAATCTAGATACATATTCATCTACATGAATATAAATTCGCATTATTTGATGGTGACTGAACCATGTTCATTTAAACAAAAATAAAAAAATACCAATATTTGATATAATAAGGCAACCATAACTATATATGCTTGTCTACAAACTTATTTGGAATTCTAAACATTATATAGATTTAATATGCTATGGGCATTCAAAATTGTTAAGCGTAGTCAAATGCATAATGATCTTTATCCTGAGCCATATACAAATATGTATATATTATTATCAGTAAATAATCAACTAGTGATTATGAATGCTAAATTTATAATTCGCTAGTGTAATTATGAATGCTTTAGTCATTTGAGAAAAATAAAATTGCAACCAACAACTAACTGAATACATTCATAAAATGAGTGAGTTCACTCGTATTTAAATTTTACATGACATCTATCATTGCTTTAAGGCATTAATTTGCCATTATATCATATATGTGATATAGCATAAGCCTTTCACCAAATATCTGGTAATGCCTATCATGGATAAAATAACTACACCTATTCGTAGCGCAATATTATAAATCTCTGCATTAATTTTTTATGTAATATTATGAGATATTTACTATACATGTATTTTGTACAAATCATGGATGATCTACTATGCTAACATGTTGCCAAAGGAGGCGAATGTTGTTTTCTTATAGATAAAAAAAATATGGCTTATGAGTTAGAGCAGTAAAAATTGTGCTTTTATGGATTTTCTATACGAACTGGGGCATGAATTTTCCTCCTTGAAAAGGGCTTTTTCAACATAAAAATGAACCTCTTAAGGCCAAAAATGAACCGCTTAAGGTCATAAACTAACCGCTCAAGGTTCACAAATGAAAACGAACCTCTTAAGGTCAAAATCGAACCTCTTAAAGTCACAAACAAATCTCTCAAGGTTCACAAACGAAAATGAACCTCTTAAAGTCAAAAACGAATCTCTTAAGGTCACAAACGAACCTCTCAAGGTTCACAAATGAAAAAGAACCTCTTAAGGTCATAAACGAACCTCTCAAGATTCACAAATGATAACAAACCTTTTAAGGTCAAAAACCGAACCTCTCAAGGTTCACAAACGAAAACAAACCTCTTAAGGTCACAAACGAACCTCTCAAGTTTCATAAATAAAAATGAACCTCTTAAAATCAAAAACAAACCTCTTAAGGTCACAAACATACCTCTCAAGGTTCATAAATAAAAATGAACCTCTTAATGTAAAAAAGGAACCTTTTAAGGTTAAAAACGAACCCCTTATGGTAAAAAATGAACCTCTTAAGGTCACAAACAAACCTCTCAAGGTTCACAATATAAACGAACCTCTCAAGGTTCACAAACGAATCTCTTAAGGTTCATAAAAATGAACCTTCTAAGGTTCACAAAAATGAACCTCTTAGGGTTCACAAAAATGAACCTCTTACGGTTCACAAAAATGAACCTTTTAAGGTTCACAAAAATAAACCTCTCAAAGCTCAAAAAGTACAAATTCATGAGCATGGATAAAATGTCACAAAGCCAACATCGATAATAAGTGAGTTTGATAAAACTCAGAAGACCAAATCTGCACACATACGGACATTCCAAGTGCCTCATTAGGTCTAAATATTGCTTGATTAAGCAAAAAATAATCTAAACATTCGGAAATTCCAAGTACCTTATTAAGCCTACATATCGTATAATTAGTGGAATAATCTAAACATCTGGATATATCGGATGCCTCAACCATCAAAAGCATAGCCTATAAAAAATATATGTTTGCTTGATTAGCAAGGAAAAAAATATTGAAGCTTTCAAAATACCATCACTCAGAGCCTCACAGTGTGTCAAAAATAAATACTCGACACTATTGAGGGAGACTTGATAGTCTTAAGTATACAAAATAAAAAATACAAACAAACCAATCAAGGTTCAAAAATAAACGAACCTCTAAAGGAAATTACAAACAAACCTATCAAGGTTCAAAAATAAACGAACCTCTTAAGGTCATTACAAACAAACCTATCAAGGTTTAAAATATACGAACTTCTTAAAGTTCAACGGAACAAATGTCTAATGCAACATTTTTGTCAGTACCTCATTTTCGAACATAAATATTCGACCCTATTGGGGAGGAATAACAACATTCCTAGGTATTGAAATGTAAATCTAAAGAAATAATACCAGTAAATGTCTGGAATAATTGGGATACAAACCCAAACAATTTTTAATGAAATCGATTAGATAAAAAGCTCTTATAGCCCTTGAGTTATGATGTATAGTTATATGAATAACTCTCATAATACTCGTCAATAATATGAGTAGGATACCAAATATAAGCATAATACTCGATACTCGTCTATAACGAGCACTACTCGCTAATACTTGTCAATTATAAGAAGCCATTTGCACGAATATTAATGTATGACACTCGTACAATATACTCCTACGAGTTTTATATAAAGCAATGATACTCAAATGCATTCAAACAATACTCATGTAATAAGGCATTACCAAAATGAATGATCAATTTAATATTCGAGCATCCTTATAAAGAATGAGCAATTTAATGCTCGTAGAGTGTGAGTGTCTTTATGCTCATAAAACTCAAATGATTTGCTATTCGTTAGTAATAAAACTTCTCATTGCGAATCTCATAATAAAGTTTACAAGTATCTTTTAATGAACACTGTATACTTAAATGAGTCTTTATGAAATGCTCGAACGAATTCTTTAAAGCACTTATGCTTATAGAATATGAATGTTACTCCGTAGTTAACAATGAACTACTAAACTCCGATGTATATGATATACGAGTACGAATGAGTTCTCAAAAACATATAAGAAATGAATAAGTGTTTCACTGTATTGGAAAGGGTCTTCAATAAAGGTATAAATCTTGAAATTTATAAAGGACGAGTATCTCGACACTCGTGAATTTTTACTTAAAATAAGCAGTCATAATGAAGAATCAATTTTTTTCGAACATAAATATTCAATATCATTAGGGAGGACTTCTGATAAATATGAGAATATCATGTCCCCATACCTACGGATCCAAGTCCAAAGAGGACTCTATGTCTACATATGAAATCAATGATCAATAAGGATAAAGAGGTCTAATTAGTAATGAATTAGGACTCATATGATACTAATCCAAATAGGACTAGGTATGTCCCTCTTATGCCTATATATAGGCTTATATTTCTCTTAAATATGGGATTTTGAATAAATCTTCTCTAACTTAAGCATCGAAGAACCTACAGATCAAAGATTCTAGGCTCATCCAAGGTTTTCTTTTGTATTTATAGGTCTGGAAAAGGATCATCATTCATCATGACACATAACTTTCTAATACAAAAATTACAAATTTATAAAAAACAAAAACATATCAATAACAAAGTACAACATAATACTCATTTCAATGAGATAAGAAAGGAACAAAAACCAACTCAAAAGAAAAGTGATTATAGCATGCAAAAATTTGCAAGAATAGCCTTTAAGTCGGATGATGACACTTATATTGAAGTGAAAAATTGAATAAATAGCAATTTTACGTGCTCATATAAAATTAGAAACTTTTTAATAAATAGGAGGAGATGGTGATGGTGAAGATTTATAAACATAGGGCGGTGGTGGAGACCTGTAGTAGTAAGGAGGTGGAGGTGACTTGTGAACATAAGGAGGGGGTGGTGAATGAGATGGGGGAGGTGGAGAGTTGTATATGTATGGAGGAGGAGGTGACGATGGAGGGGGTGGTAGGGACTTGTAGGTGTAATGAGGAGGTGGTGAAGAAGATAGTGGAGGTAGAGACTTGTAAATATATAGAGGTGGTAGAGAAGGAGATAGTGGCATTGGAGACTTATAGACATATGGAGGAGGAGGTAAAAGTGAAGGGGGTGGTGGGGACTTGTAGATGTAAGGAGGTGGTGGTGAAGGAGATGGTGGAGGTGGAGAATTATAAATATACGGTGGCAGTAGAGAAGCAGATGGTGGCGGTAGAGACTTATAAACATATGGAGGAGGAGGTGTAGGAGATAGAGGTGGCGGGGACTTGTGGACATAAGGAGGCGGTGGTGAAGGAGATGGTGGAGGTGAAGACTTATAAATATATGGAAGTGGTAGAGAAGGAGATTGTGGCAGTGGAGACTTGTACACATAAGGAGGTAGTGTTGAAGGAGATGGTTTAGGTGGAGACTTGTATGCATACGAAGGAGGAGGTGGTGGGGACTTGTAGATGTAGGGATGTGGAGGTGAAGGTGATGAAGAAGGTGGGGACTTATAAACATACGGAGGAGGAGGTGAAGGAGAGCGTGGAGGTGGTGACTTGTAAACATATGGAGAAGGAGTTAAAGCTACTGGTGATAGTGGTGGTGGAGATATATAGAGATAAGGAGGTGGTGGTGAAGGTGATGGAGGAGGAGAGGACTTGTAAACATACGGAGGAGGAGGTGAAGGAGAGGGTGGAGGTGGAGCCTTGTAAACATATGGAGAAGGCGTTGAAGCTAATGGTGGTGGTGGTAATGGAGATATATAGACATAAGGAGGTGGTGGTGAAGGTGATGGAGGAGGTGGGGACTTGTAAACATACGGAAGAGGAGGTGAAGGAGAGGGTGGAGGTGGAGACTTGTAAATATATGGAGAAGGAGTTGAAGCTAAAGCTGGTGGTGGTGGTGGTGGAGATATATAGACATAAGGAGGTGGTGGTGAAGGTGATGGAGGAGGTGGGGACTTGTAAACATACGGAGGAGGAGGTGAAGGAGAGGGTGGAGGTGGAGACTTGTAAACATATGGAGGAGTTAAAGCTAATGGTAGTGGTGGTGGTGGAGATATATAGACATAAGGAGGTGGTGGTGAAGGTGAAGGCGGAGGTGGGGATTTGTAAACATACGGAGGAGGAGGTGACGGAGAGAGTGGAGGTGGGGACTTGTAAACATATGGAGGAGGTGATGTTGATGGATGTGATGGGGATTTATAGGCATAGGGAGGTGGTTGTGAAGGTGATGGAGGAGATGGAGACTTACAAACATATGGTGGAGATGAAGATTTATGGAGATATGGAGAAGGCGGTGGATAAGATGATGAAGGTGGAGACTTATATGGATATGGAAGAGGAGGCAAAGGTGATCTTGGTGGTCGGGACTTGTAGACATTTGGTGAGGGAGATAGTGAATTGTAATCATATGAAGGAGCTGGTGATTTATCAATGTGATTTGGAGATTTATAGTAAAAAGATGACTCATCGTGTGTTGATGGAGCAGTGTAATGATCGTCTTCATGAGCTGCTACAAAAGTACATATGAAGCTTAATGCCAAGGCATACAACAATACATGAGGCCAAATTCTTGCCATTCCTTGAGACATTTGCTTACTTGGAGACTAACTTGTGAGTGGATACAATTCAGAAGTCATGTGGTTTTATATAGCGATGCGTTCGACCATTTCTCGATTGTTTAATATTTGAAGATTCGAACAACAGTGGTGGAAAGTTTTAATTGCAAGCACGTTGAACAGAGAAAAATTCAAGTTAAATTTCTTTTGGTCACTTATGAATTGTATAATCACTCATTGTTGTTGGGAAAATAACATTATTGGTCTCTTAGTTGTTGCTGAATACATCCTATATGATGGATGTTAACTACACTTTTTTAAAAATTTATTCATAAACTGATTATAATATAATATGAAGAACTTCTCTTTATTAAATAAAGAGGCAAAGGTATGCATTTTATGATATTAAATAGTATTACATACTTTTTTATTTTATTATAAATTAAAATTTTAATGAATTATAATTTCTATAATATTGATTAATTAAATTAAAAATATACTTTTACTTGAATTTAAATCTTAAAGACCATTTTCAAATAAACTATAAAATCAAGTGATCCTTAATTAAATTTATTTCAACATGTTGCATATAAAGTTGAAATGTATTCATAATCATGGAATATTCATTCAGTCGGTTATTATGTCAGCTAATTTTACCGGATTTTCTTGATTGACATCTACCTGCAATAAGAATAGTATATAAGTTACAGAAAAGAAAACAAAAATTAAAATTGATAATTATTTTTAAAAATTAAAGCATAAATGTAAAGCGATCTTTCAGTACAATTACCCAAAAATATATAAATAGGAAATGGGTTTAAAAAATTGCAGAACAAATAAGTTATTTTAAATCATTTTGAGGATGATTTATTATTTTTTTGTCGTGCAAAATCTGTGAAACCCTAAAAACAAAATAAGTAAATATATTAAAAGATATTCATTTAAGTAAATATTACCATTAATGAGCATATAACTATGAATTATTTCTTTAAGGATATACCACAGTTTAGCATTCTTAACAACAAATAATAAATAATTAATAATTAATAATAAATAATAAATAAATGGTCATCGTTTTATTTCATATTGGTTTTTATTTTTTATTTTTTTTCTTTTAGAACCTTAGTTTTTATTTTTGTTTTATGCGGAGATCTCTTGACAATTTTCGTTTATTTTTTCTAATAATTATAAAAGATTATTAATAAATTATTATAACTACAAAAGTCAATTATTATCAAGTTATTTAAATATTTTAAATTATATTGTCGAATAGCAATAAGAGCTCAGGATTTTAAGATTGTCATATATGATTAAAATAACTAATTACACTATATTAAAAATTTAGCCCATATTTCACCAACTAAAGCAAATTTACTCATCATTAACCGAATATGATTTTTTTCATGCAACAGAATATTGAATATAAAATATATGAATATATATGAAAATTGATAAGAAAGTAAATTAAAATGATATTATATTTTTGCATATACTGGACCAATATAAATAATATTTAAATTTATATAAAAAATTTACAACACTCAAAATAATTTAAAATGGCTATAAACAACAAATGACATCAATAAATAGAGAAAACAATGAAAATAATAATTAAAAATTGATAAAAATATTATCGGGTAAATTTTATGGATAATCACCAAACTTTATACTTGATTACAAAATGGTACTATAACTTCAATTTGTATCTTTTCAGTTACTTAACTTTAATTTAGCTTTCATTGGAAAGTAACTTAACTAATTTCGGTCGATTTTAAGGATGTGATAACCGAAGTCACAACCTATGGAGCCATATTAGCATGAAAAATCCTACAAGTACATATAAACTACTCAATTACCTAATAAGTTTTTTGAGTTTTGTGAGGAAGAGTTGTCTAATCACAATTTTAAATTTGGGATGAAATTTAGGTTGATTATGTGTACTCTTATGAGTCATGCTGATGTCACTCCATAGGTGGCTAATGTCGTGGTGATTCTGGTTGTCACGTCATTAAAATTGACAGGAGTTAGTTGAATTATTTCTTTGTAAAAGCTAAATTAAAATTAGGTAATTAAAAATATACGAATTAAAATTATAGTACTATTTTGTAATTAAGTGTAAAGTTTAGTAACTGTCCATAAAATTTACCCTTATTTTATCAATTGATCTCCAAATGAAATAAATAAAAAATTAACATACTGATAAAATATAGAAATTAATTTGAAATAAAGTTTCAAGTTAGGTGATCATCTATACTATTAACCTTTTGTATTGATATACATGTAAAGATCTGACATATTTTTTAGAATATTCGATTGTTGATTGCCATGTCATAAAAAAACTAAGGGAGTGTATTGGATTATAACTTTTATAAACTTTTTTCAAGTGAATAACATTTATAGACTTCATAGATTTTTAATGACTTTTGTAGAGTTTATAAATTTGACAATGACTTTCATAGAGTTTATTTTAAAAGACTTTTATAGAGTTTATAATTTGTCAATGACTTTTATAGACTTTATTGTAAAAGACTTTTATAGAATTTATGAATTTATTAATAATTTTTATAGACTTTTATATACATTTATTAACTTTAATAGACATTGATAAACCTTTATAGATTTTAATATAATATATTTTGATGCAATATATTAAGGTTTCTCAAACAATAAAAATAAAATTTTTAAATGATTAAAAACATATGTCTATAATTAAATTTTTTATAATAATTTAAATAAATTAAAAATTGTTAAGAATTGTTTCAAGCTAATACAATTTTCTTTTACACCTAAAATAAACAACTGAAATATTCATTTGATAAATTAAGAATAAAAACTACAAAAATTTTAATTTGTTCATATAAAAAAGTCTCATTAACTCCAAGTAACTAAACTAATAACAATGATAAAAATAATAATAATAATAATAATAATAATAATAATAATAATAATAATAATAATAATGTTCGTTTTCATTCACATGCTTAACATCATTCCACATATTAGTAGTTATAAGTATGCCTCCATTCATTGGCAGAATTTCTTTGTTGCTCCAGTATCTCAACAAATGGTTTAAAATTCTCTTCTTGATTAACTAATATATGTGGAGATGATAAAGTTTCACTACAAGAATTTTAGCTTTTTTTAACAAATTCATTTGTCATAATTAATACCAAATTGGTCACAATATAACTATTGTGATGAATTTTTTTTATCATGTTGGTCACAATAACTGTCATAATAAATATATTGTGACAAAATATAAATTTGCACTAATATTACAAAATTTATTATGACAATTGCAATTTGTCACATTTATTAATTTATTGTGAGAAAATTTGTTGTCTTGATAAAATTAATTTTGTTAAAATAAATAATTTTTTGTCATAATTAATATAAAATCAAGGTCAAAATATAAGCTTTTATAGTGACAAATGCTCCTTTTGTGACAAAATTTTCTTCTTTTCAATTTTCAATTTTCAATTAAGAAAATGACCACAAAATACATTTAACTATATTCTCCTTTTGTATTTGTCCTAATATTTTGTAAGGGCAAAATACATTTGACTATTTTTAGGTTGTTATGACGAAATTCATTGTCAAAATTAATGAAAATACATTTGTCAACAAAGTAAATTAATTATTCTTTTATTGCACTTTATTTAACATCAAGCAATCTTTTTTTTTTTTTGCACAGATAAAAATATACCATTAAAAATTAATGTAACCATTAAATATAACTGTAAATTAACATGAGAAATAAATGAAT
>CATIWO010460743.1:0-14799 GCA_949673435.1 Macaranga tanarius
TTTATTTTCTAGAGGATAATGATATTCATATTATTTATAATGGTCCTCATCTTTCAAGTTCTTTCTAGCCGGACCATAACCTTTTAGACCGAGAAGCTGGGAGAACCTCGTATGATAGCAGTAGAATTGTTATACTAGATTCGTTTGCAAATTTTACTTTATTAGATAATTTCACTTTCTTCTCTCTTGATTATGGCTTGTCACTTCAGCGAATATTGACTTTTGATTTTAATGGTAATTTGTGATTGTATTGACTCTGTTAAATTCCATGAATGTTTAATTTTGTCTGATATCATCAAGTGTGTGACTTAATAGTAAAAGTCTTAGATGAAAAATGATTTATATTCTAAATCATCCCTAGTCGATCATTATTATGGAAAAATAATGATTGAAGACTAGTATGAGGTTAATTAATGATCATGTTTTACCAATCATGTATACGAGATATAAAGTCAAGTCATAGGTACATAGGATGTAGTCGATTGACCCACTATAAGAATACTACATGGATTATTGTCATAAGTTATTCTCATCACAATGATGTTATTATAGTCCTTTGACTTGAGATCATCATAGAGTCCTGCATGATGAGTTTTATATTTTGACACATTCTAATATTATATTTAACAGGATGATATAATAGATTGTGGTTGGATATAAAATGAATCAGGCGAGAAGTATGAGTGATTAAGAAGGAATTTGCCCCTCACTAATCATGAGGAGGATATCTATGGGCTCCTCGATAAATTAGAATAAATGTAAATATATGGCCATTAGTTGATAAGGAGTTATCAATTTCAATCTAATTGAGATTGAAAAATAATATGATTGAATTATTAAGGATGACATTAACCATGCCTTGTATTCAATCAAATATATCATGTGACAAAAGGACTGTAATATTGTTGTTAAATAGGTTGTGTCAAATTACTGACCTTCACATAACTTGGGTAGTTATAATATCTTGCTAGAGGCCACTTATAACTTATGGGCTACCAATGGGATTGGAGGCCCAATGCCAACAGTGTGTGAACCTACAGGGTCACGCACTTTAAACAAACCTAAAACAAATATTGGACTTATCAGCCCAATTATATAGTTATCTCTCTTATGTATAAATAGTTAATAATTATTTATGGCAATAGTTACCATAATTAAATTTTGAAAGGAAAAATATATTTATATATATATATCTAAATTAGTTTTAGGATATATATATATAGAAATATAGAAATATAGATAATGATGAAACCAAAAAAGAGTTTTGGTACTTGTGAAATACTAAACCCTATGAGATATATATATATATATATATATATAGATATATCATGTAGGGGTTTAGTTGTTGTATCATCTCTTGTCATTATTTAAAACACAATCTTTTGAGAAAAACACATAGAGAGAAAAGAGTGAAAGTGGTGCTAGCACACCAACACTATTTTTAGAAGTTCTGTTCATGTAGATACCAGTAGAGGATGTTGCTCTTTAGTTGCATCTGTATTCCGACAGAAGAAAATAAAAGGCTCGAGGTAGCGTGTCACTAGAGTGAACCTCTTCTCTTCCTTCCTACAATCTTGCCTTTGAAATCATCTTACTAAGATTCTAGACTCGGTTTTAATTGATTTAATCTAAACTACTTAAATTCTATGAGGGTTTTGGGATTAAAGTTTTATTTTTTACTACATGATTGAGACCTGAAACCCAACAATCTATGCAAAGAACTATACTTGAAATGATCTGATTGCGAAGGGTTTGTATATAAATTCAACTACCAAAACCATCCTGATAATATTCCTTACTACTTTCCCATGACACAATTGCAAAATGGTTATTGTTTGCTAAATTTCCCTGCATATTTTATTTGAAGGTACAAAAAACCAGACCTTCCAATAATAATTTTGCTAAAGTGGTCAAACTATATTGTCATGTAAGAGCTGTCAAGTAGCTTGGTAGAAGATATATTAAATCTCATTGAAGTTGGATCTAGTTCTTGCTTCATTTTGTCACTATTGTTGGAATAATTAAGATTCTTGCCATAGTTTTTATAGGGCTTTTCTTGATTAGAATCCAATAGAAGAGAGAGATGCAACTGTCGAAAACTACCTTGCTACTACCGGCTTTAAAAGATTTACCTACACTGACCTAAATAAAGCAACTGGGTATTTCAGTAATGAAATTTGATGAGGATTTGTTGGAATTATCTACAAAGGAATATTAGATGATCAGTGAGTTTCAGCAATTATGTGATTAAATGAAGCTAACTAAGGAGAAGCTGAATTTCTAATAGAAGTATGCATTGTTGGAAAGCTTAATCATATGAGCTTGATAGACATGTAGGGATATTGCACAGAAGGTTGGCTTACTTACATGAAGAATGCTTAGAGTGGGTACTACACTGTGATGTAAAGCCAACAAACATACTCTTAGATGGTGATTACATGCTAAAAGTTTTAGATTTTAGCCTCTCCAGGCTAATGAGAAGAGGCAATCTTCCTGATTCAAGATTTTAAAAACTGAGAGGGAGTAGAGGATACATGGCTCCTGAGTGGATTTTTAATCTGCCTGTCACTTCAAAAGTGGATGTCTACAGCTATGGAATGGTTATGTTGGAAATGATAACTGGAAAGAGCCCATTAAATGGTGGTTATGCTTGTGATAGAGATAAGGATTTGAAGTGCAAAATGTTGGCTAAATGGGTGAAGGAGAAGAGAACTGGTGCTTTACTAAGGTGTTGGGTTAAAAATATAGCAGGATGAAGGTCGTTCATCATGTGTAATAAATGATACTATTGCGATCACAGCTAATCTGAGGTTGTAAAGTGAAGTGTTGAGGTCAACCACTGCTGTAGGCATAGCTTCTCCTGCGAGCATAGATGAGTGAGGTTAACCATTGCTACAATCGTTTCCTAACTTGCATGCCTAAGTGTTCCATTTCCAGTAATATCAATTCGACATTTTTATTTATTTTAGGACATTATTTTATTCCTATTTTATTCTTTTAAGCCTAGACTGTAAATATTTAATATTAGGGTTTATTTTGGAGGCTTTTATTCACTTTTTTATCAATCTAATTAAGCTTTAGCTTTTTTCTTTGAATTAAATCTTTAAATTTAATATTTTTTTATTTTAATAATCAAACATGTTTTGATTATCCAATGCTCTACGTACGCTACGTGAGGTGGTATCAAAGCGGGTTTCTCCCAATTTATAGCTCCTAATAATAGTAGTAGTGGCAACCGATCCCAAGACCATGATCATAAATTACAGGCTAATTTGAGAGCAATTGAAGAGTAGCGATAATCAACCTAAAATATAACCCATCCATTTAAAACAATTCAAACCTAATTGCAAGCGTTATTAAGGGTTAATGAACAAGGGCGTAAGAATGATGATAGTGAACAAGGTAGAGGAGGTAACCCTATCAGACCCATTGTTGATCCCATTCCCAAAAATCAGAATCAAAGAAGGCTAGCCATGGGATTTGATGGTACTTTAGATGATGAGGTTGACCTAGGGGAGATTGCACATCCTCATGGTAGGTTTGGTGGTGCAAGATAATGAAAATTGAATTACAGAGGAGATAATAAATACAAACTAAAGGTAGATATCCCTAACTTCAATGTGATATTGACATAAAGGGGTTTTTAGATTGGTTAACTGAAGTAGATAGGTTCTTTGATTATACCAAATTGCCCGACGATAGGAAGATGAAGTTTGTTACTTATATATTAAAGGGAGGAGCGTCGGTTTAGTGGGAGAGATTGAGAGAGACGAGGATGAGAGAAGGGCATAATGTAGTGTAAACTTGGCGTAAGATGAGGCCATTATTATGGGGTAAATTTTTACCACCAAAACCATAAGCAATATCTTTTTCAAGCTTATTAGAGGTGTTTATAGGGTACTAAGAGTGTGAATGAATATACCTCTGAATTTATGAGGTTAGCGGAAAGGAACCCATTGTGAGTGTCACACCTCATCTTATATAGCCCAAGGTGGATGGTTAGAATCTCATCCTGTCTCACACGGCCTAGAATGGATACTAGATATTCCTTCCCAAACCACTTTTGAGATAAAGTTTTTAATGGAAATAAGTAAAATTTATGTAGATGTAAAATTTCACTAATATTTCAAAATACTAATAAACGAAATATTTATAATAATTTAGTATTAGTTACAATACATAAAACACATTTACAAATAGCTTTGAAATTTTATTACACAAAATACACCACAAAATGAGAGCAGCACCGAACAAGATGGTTGGGCCAACCTTTGACGATATGTCTACAAAACTCTCCCTACCCAAAGGTCCACTATCAAGCCCTCCTATCTGAAAGGGTTTTGAAAATAGAGTAAAATGAGTACAAAAATACTCAATGAATTGATGCTACAAGCAGAAAATATTTAATTAAACCAAACATAATATACTTCTGAAAATTAGTAGAAACTAGAGCATTTGAAGTCAGACTATAATTCACTTTAGAATACCAAGCTAATTTTTACTTCAAACATATATAAAGTTTAATTGAGTAAAACACACTCCATAAAATATCAATACAACTTCTATTTATATTAACCATCTCTATAACGAGCTTCATTCAATAGCCATAACATACAGGCAATCATAAACATATTCTCTAGGCACACTTGATGGCTAACTCTTCGACTATATTAGCATGGTATGACCCTTCTCCCTTCACCATCCTGCAATCAAATGTCCTATTGTCTATTGCACAATAGCAACAATAACAATCTCAAATGTGCATATAACATCTCAACACATCTGTACATCTCATACAGAGTGGCAATATATAAAACCAAATATCATTTCCATCAAATAATCATTCAAATATTGCAACTCATTTGTAATCCAACAAAGCATTCAAAAATAATCCACCAATTCCTCATAATTCTTCAAGAAATGAACCAAACTAATTTTAAACTCAATTAAATCATCAAGTAGTTAAAATGCTTTTAAATTAAATTTTGCATAACCAAGCATAGAGTAGTAACACATTAAAGTAGTTAACTTGAAACTGCAGTAGTGTTAAAGCTTCAATCTTAAACTAATAATTTAATTCATAGCAAAGTTGGATTGAAGTAATTCAAAAACATCAATTTAGATTCATAAACCAACATTCAAAAACTTTATTTATTGCTACTATATATAGAAAATGTAAAGTTTTAAGGGCTTGAACATCAACTCATAAAATCAGCCCACACACACGCAAAGTTAACTTCCCAAGCTGCCCAGTTAGTACCAGCACCCTTCTTGGCCTTTTTAGTACCTAAAATATATAATTGTATTCATAAATCATCAATATACTAAGTCTATCTACTGCCCTAATCATGCACCCCCCACGAGATATGCAAAAATATGCTAACATGCTCAATTCTACAAAACCTGCCTAATTACTCTACCAGGACAGTTTCCAAAGTAAACTTTGAAAAATTACTGGGAATTATCAACAACAAATTTAAAGCTCAAATTTTATACACTTCTAGATATATGTGTCTAGTTTACGCTGTTAAAGTTTCAATTTAATTAGATAACCACAAAAATAGTTATAAACACTTGAACACAACTAGGACATAAATCCTAACAGATTGAGCAATAAAATATTCAACTTTATTCCATCACTCTACTAGCAGAATTAGCTCAAACTCAAAACAAAAAAGTTATAGGGGACTCTTCTTTTTCTGCAATTAAACCATACTCAATTTGGAGCTCCCTAACTCAAGATATGATTAAAACACGGAGACTGATGAACCAAGAAAATTAAACCTGAGATGACAGTTACAAACCCTAACTCAAATTAGCAAGAACTCTTAAAATACTTACCAAATGAACCTCTATAGCCTTTAGAAATGATGAATAATGGCCTTAAATGGTTTTAGAACTTCAAATTCAGCTTACAAAGATCAGCTCCTCTTAAAGAATTTAGGAATTCTCTATATCCCTTTTTTTTCTTAAGCAAGTATTTATGTTCTTCTCTTAACTTCCTTTCAACCTATAAGTATGTATAAATATACATCTAAATGCATGAATAAGGGCTAATTCCAGCCATAATTTTGATTGGCTGAAATATAAAATAACCACTTAGGCCCTTAATAAAATGTTTATATTACATATTAACCCTCAAACCTTTAATTGCTTCATTTAAGCCATTTATTCTTTCCAATTGAGTCCACACCTTTCCTAGACACTTGAGTCCTCAATTTAACTTCATATTATTTATTTCTACTTAAATTTACTCAATTTGAGTGTCATCAAAATTTAAAAATTCTTGCTCCTTAACCAAGTATTAACCTTAATTTAATCTTAGGCCCCTAACTTAACTATACATGCTTATCATCTTTTAATTCAATTAATATATATATACATATATACTATGCAAATGCAATGAGTGATAGATGGATATGCATTTAGTGCACGAGTGTGACAGTGAGAGAGTGAAAATCAACATGTGGCAAGGTATTTGAGTGGGTTAAAGCCATCCATTAGAGATAAGATTAGGATGCAAATGGTGTTTAGTGTGCAAGAGGCTAGGAATTTAGCCATGAAAGTTGAGTTGCTTATGAAAGAGCAAACCCTAGTGCTAACTATAGAAAATATGGGGGAGTAGATAGCAAAGCAACAAGTAATGAAGGAAAAGTGCCTTAAGCTAATAATGTATAGACTATCAATATTGGTGTAGGGAAAGGAAAAGGTGTAGTGGTGGAGAAGGATAACACTTTGGCCCCCACCAAGAATAATAACCTTTATACCAAGCCTTTTGGAGCCAAATGCTATGGGTATGGTGAAGTTGGGTATCACTCTAATGAGTGTTCAAAGAGAAAGGCAATGAATGTGGTAGAGAAGGATAATGATGTAGTTGATGATGAGGAATATGAACCAAATGGTGATGATGACATTGATGATTATGAGCATGATGAGTTTGCGTGTATGGTAAGGAAGCTCATATTGTCATTAAAGTGTGGAGATGATACTCAATGTCACAAACTCTTTCACACTAGATGCACCATACAAGGGAATTTATTTGATCTCATTATTTATAGTGGAAGCTAAGAAAACATCATAGGCAGGGACACTGTGGAGATGTTAAAATTGGCAACTGAAGTGCATCCTAATCCATACACTATTGGATGGATTAAGGAGGTTAGTGGCGTTAAAGTGATAAAACATTGCAAGATACCCTTTTCTATTAGTAAATATGTTAATGTAATGTATTGTGATGTAGTAGACATAAATGCTTGCCATGTTTTATTTGGGCGTCCTTGGCAGTATGATGTGGATGCTAAACATTTAGGGAGGGAGAATGTGTATCAGTTGGAGAAGAATGGTGTAAGGTATACTCTAGTTCCATTTACTATAAAAAACCAACCTAAGGCTTCAAAAGTAAAGGGAATGAGCTTTCTAAATATTGTGTATAAACCATCTACATTTGCTACGGAGTACAAAGAGACATGTAAGGTGCATTTGTTGGTGGTGAAAATAGAGGAAGGTAGTGGAGATTTAGAAGGGCGTCTAATTTTAGTGGAGGTATAGGGTTTATTAGAGGAGTTTGAGGATGTGTACCTGATGATTTGCCTATAGGACCTCCTTCTGTATGGGACATGCAACATCATATTAACTTGATGCTACCTTACCTATCCTACCTCATTATAGGATGAGTCTAAAGGAGAACAAGATTTTGAGGGAAAAGGTGGAGGAGTTGTTAAGCAAGGGATATATACAAGCTAGCAGGAGTCCATACGTAGTTCTGGCATTGCTGATGCCTATGAAGGATAGGAAATGGCGAGCGAATGTGTATTAACAATAAGGTGATAAACAAAATCACCATTAGCTACAAGTTTCCAATTTTAAGGTTAGATGACATGCTTGATAAGTTGAGTAGAGTAATGGTGTTTAGTAAGATAGATTTGAGGAGTGGCTACTATCAAATTAGAATTCATCCAGGTGATGAGTGGAAATTAATATTCAAAATAAGGGATAGGTTATACGAGTGGCTAGTTATGCCTTTCGACCTCACCAATGATCCAAGTACATTTATGAGGCTTATGATAGGTACTTCAACCTTTCTTAGGTAAATTTATAGTTGTATATTTTGATGACATTTTGATTCATAATAAGTCTAAAGAACAGCATGTAGATCACCTTAAAGAGGTATTTAAGGTATTGAGGGAGAACAAACTATATTCTAAGATGAAGAAATGTACTTTCATGTAAGATAGTTTGTTGTTTCTTGGCTATGTGGTGAGTAAAGTTGGGATTAAAGTAGATGAGGAGAAAGTGAAGGCTATTGTAGAATGGCCTACCTCAAAGAATGTGAGTGATGTAAGGAGTTTCCATGGGTTAGCAACTTTCTATACACGATTTATTAAACTCTTTAGTAGCATTATTGCACTTATTACTGAGTGTTTAAAGAAAGGGAAATTTCATTGGGGTGAAGAGTAAGAGAGTAGTTTTGCTTTAATCAAAAAGACGTTAAGCACAGTGTCGATTTTAGCATTACTGAATTTTGAAAAGTTATTTAAGGTGGAGTGTAATGCTAGTGGTATAGGTATTGGGGTTGTTTTATCCCAAGAGAAGAGGCCAGTATCTTTCTTTAGTGAGAAGTTATATGAAGCTAGGCAAAATTGGGCTACTTGTGATAAGGATTTTTATATTGTTGTAAGGGCTTTGAAGACTTGGGAACATAACCTCATAGCCAAGGAGTTCATTCTCTATACTGATCATCAAACATTAAAGTATTTGAGTACACACAAGTGTATTTGAGTGATATGCATGCTAGGCGGTTGGCATATATAGAAAGATTTCCTTAGAGCCATGAAAAAAATTATTCATGAGTACTTAGCTTCAGGTCAGCTTTAATTTCCACTCCCAAGTGGTACAACTCTTCAAGTTTTCTTATGCTCATATTCTTTAACTTGTTAGCTAAAAGTGGAATGCAAGCTTCTATAGCTATGAACAGTTGGTCTGCTTATACAGGTCTATACTTCATCTGAGCTAGTTTTCCCCTCCATGTAGCCAAAAATCTCATGAAAGATTCATCAAGTTCCTGCCTTGTATTTTCAAACTCTTGAAGAGAGACTTCAAACTGAGAATTCATCATGTATTGCTTAATGAAGATTAGATACAGCTCCTTTTAATTATGTTGAACATGTGCATCTAGAGGGTAATATCACTTAACAGCTACTCCTATCAATGACATTAGAAATTATTTAATAATTTGCACCTTAGTCAGTCCGGTGGGCTTTAAGAAAGTGACATACTGTTAAAGATGAAGGTGAGGATTTTCTATCCTATCATACTTCTTAATATTTGAAAACTTGAACTTTAGGGGTAGTGGTTTCTTTTCCTCCTTATCCAAGTTAGCAAAATCATATCTAAGCCTATGTTTTTTTTTTTGCAGTTTGCAGTTGATCTATTTGTCTTTTCATGTATTTCATCCATTTTGGTTTAGTTGGACCTTTTGTTGCTTTTAATATTTTTTTAAGTAGCTCACCAACAGTAGTTCTAGTTTCAAAATTTTCCTCATCAACGAGCCTCTTTCCTGCTACCTTAGCAATCCTGTCTTCAAACATTTATCATACCTCATCCTTGAATTCTTTCAAAATCTTTTACTTGAAAGACTCAGAATTAAAGTTGGAGGGTTCCGACAGTCTACTTACTTTTAATGAGATCTCAATTGATTATCTAGATTTTTTATATTGGTAGGCTAAATTATCCTTGATTTGCTCTCAAACAAAAAGAGACTTTTGGCTATAAATAATAGAATTTAAAAATAAAAATAAGTGAAATGTATGTATGAAATGCATGTTATTTACAAGTATTTATACTTATTTACAATCAAGAAAAACACAAACAAGTCAAAAAAGGTGAACCTTTTAACCTCATTTCTCCCACATACGTGTTCTATGGTGAGTCTCTTATCCTAGGATTTTTTATCTGAGTTTTGATTATCATTAGGGTGTAATAAAACTAACAATTATACGAATCTCTCGAGATGGTGATAACAAACAAGTAGCAAATCTTATAAATAAAACTAAAGTCTGATATAACGAGTTATAATAGGAGGGTAGGGCCCAACCTAATATAGCCCATCATTAATCGGTTCGAGTTTTATAAATGAGACTACTATATGGCATCAAACACATGCATTTTGGGAAGAACCTAGGCAATGTTGGTAAGCCACTACATCATCTTAGGTGAGGTGAAAGGCTCCCACAGTTTTATACTTTCTTTTTATCTCCCTACTCAAGGGTTTGAACAACATGCTCAATTATACTCCACTGTAAGTTACAATAGCTATATGCTCTACCACTAGGTTTCAATGAAATGCATATAGTAGAGCAACAATTACCATCAGGTTATTAGGGACTGAGTGTGTAGTATGTGAGAAAAGTGTTGTGAATGCTGAAGAAATAACTAAATTATCAAAAATAATAAAACATAGAACTTTGGAATCAGTTTCTCTATTCCTAGTGGAGTTTCCACTGTAGGCGGCGGGGTTCAAGTGTTGAGCAACCACGGCACTGTATGGGCTCAGGGCCTACTAGGAATACAATTATGAGCCTTTTTGTCCTAGATCAGAGAATGGAGTCGCCACTCAGTTGAGATCCAGAACACTTATACAACAACTGGATCCCATGGAGAGAGCCCAGCAGTCGTCCGCAGAGATTAGGTCCGGAAATTAGATATGGACTTTTAGAATACCCATCCGATCTTTTGATCGGCCTCCATTTATGTGTTTTATTATTTTTAACCATTTAATTATTTCTTTATTTACATGCTAAATTACAATTACCTCCAAATTTTACAATTAAGTCTATCCTTTTAATTAATCAAATTAACATACGATTAAACCCGATTCATAACAACCATTATATAAAATCGGCATCCATCAACCATGCATAAATAACCATAAAATTAAATAAAAAAATACATATAAAGAAATGGAGGGAGGAGAAAAGATTACAACCCCTTTTTAACACAAATTAAAATTGACACAAATAAACCAAAATACTAAAAATTAACTAAAAGAGTAATTCATAGGCTACTGCCTATATGTGCCTACAATAATCTTATAATTAGTTCACCCAATAGAAAAATAACATACACAAAATAAAAAAGTTAGTACATGATAAATAAAACATAATAGAAAGACATAACTACAAATAAAATCTATCAAAATCCTTACACGACAAATTTATTTGCACATCTAAAATATAATTGAAGGAAAAAAAATAAAAACATCCAGATCACGTTGAGGCAACTCCTCAGCCTCACCATAATGAGGTGATAAAGACTTCACCTTAGGAAGCAAAGGCATCACCTCAGTGAGCTCTTGTACAAAAATATAATGAGCAAAAATAACAATTCAAACTTCTTTTAATTCTAAACACGCATATATATTCCTAGAAGCCTATACCATGAGTAGTTTCCACTAAAATAGATAACAATATACATGCAGAATACAAAATTCTATAATAAATAACAATTATGAAAGAAAATAAAGAGAGTAAAATTATTTGTTGTATCTGAGATCCCCCAAACTATGCAAAATTTTTAAACATATTATGCAACATGAAAAAATTAAGAGAAAAAAAAAGGAATAAAAATCCTACTATTGATAGATAAATTCAGCTTCCCTATCTTTGCCCTCAAACTTTATTTCTGTAACGAAAAGTAGCCCCATACACTATACAACCAATTACCAAGTCTTTTAACAATATATTTTTTTATAGTGGTGTGTTCTTCTTTTGTGTGTTTTATTCTTCAAAACCTCCCTTCGAAGCCTTGTCCTTCTTTCTTTTCATTCTTTTCACTATGTGTTTTCTTTTTTTATATATAAAAATCCCCTTCAGAAGTTCCCCTTTTTCCTTTCTAATCTCCTCTCTTTATTCTCCTCCTCCACCTCTCTCTCTCTCTCTCACTCCCACTTTTTATCCACCTCTAGCCCTTGTAATCATGTTCTAAAAAAATATGGTTTACAGGCAACTGGTGTTGAAAGATTCATGCCACTTTCAAAAGTTAATATTATTTTTTCAAAACAGACACCACTAAAGTGCCGCCTGAGTCAAGAGGTGATTAATTTTTTATTGAATAAATAACACTTTCAAAAATACCCCAATTTCTATTACATATGTGGCTTACTTGATCATATAGAGGAAGGTTGTGATAAGGTATTTGACTTTCCTTCCTAGTCCTTATGGGGCTATGGACCGAATTTATGAGCATCCCTAGGTCACACTCATTTTCTTACAAACCCATAGAGGTCTCTTCATTAATACATCTAAGGGCAAAGGTTATGTTGAATTTTCTTCAATCTTTAGGTGTGGGGCATAGATTGTTTCTTGATGCTGATTAAAAAGATCTTATAATGGCTTCTCCCATTCGAACAAATAACAAAGTGGTGTCTTAACAAGTTCATTGTCAAGGGAAATTAACTAGAGTTGAGGTTTCTAATATGTGGATGTAGTTTTTAATCTTTTGAGTTTTTTATAGTTACTTCAAAGGGTCGGTCGAGTGGTTTGGCATTGATGTCACAAAAGGATTAGTATATTACCATTAAGAGTTTTTTAAAAACTCATATCAATTTCTATTGCAGAGGCAATAAATGTAATGAAAATTAGAGAGGGATAAGATTTTATGGATGGCCTCAATTTGATCAGAAACACCATACTTGGCAACTTTTAGCTTAGCTCTCGAATGCTAACTCTTTGCCATAGATATGTTTCATGGATATTAACTTTGTACTGTGTAATTCAAAGAAATTTAGTGGTAGATAACCTGATATGGCAGTTTTTAATGGTTTTCAATGAGAAATCGATAGTTGCCATATCTTTGATATGGGGTATAAAAATGCAAATTTACTTGGTATAATCAGTAAAAGGGCTTAACTTAAATCCGAGAGAGATTGGATCAGGTTCTTATTACAGTTGATTGGTATGAATTATTTCCTTATGTTGTCATCCACTTAACATCAAAATCATCAAATTACTCTCCTCTTATGCTGTCTTGGGATGGTATAAACTCTATCATGAGTGTGGGAACTTAACAACATGTATTTTTTTTTTAGGCTTTTTTGGTTTAGAGTGAAGAATGTGGTTCTATAGTGCAGTAAAGTTAGGAAGATGGTCAATTGGTTGCTAATTCTAGTGTTATTCAAACATAAATTTCTTGTTATGCTAATGCTTTATCATGATAGAGTAGCTCCACTTTTTGTAATATAGAAAAGAAAATTCAATTGTTGTGATCTGCAATTAAAAATTGCTATAAATATGATTACCAGTAGGATGTTGAAGCAATTTCATGACTTAAATTAGAGTTGCATTCACTATTAAGTAGATAGAAATCTTGTTGGTGTCAAAGATCACATACTTTATGGCTTAGGAAAGGGAACTAAAATACCAAATTCTTTCATATAAAGGCTTCAGAAAGGCGCAAAAGAAATTTTATTACCTCCCTATAAGATTATAATGGTGTTTGGGGTGAAGGGAAAGATGAGATAGAGCATATTGTTTTGAATTATTTTTTTAGATATTTTTTCCAATCAGGTGCAATCAGATATTAGGGCGGTTCTAAAATCTATTAGTCATGGCCTTGATGATGGTGATACTGCCTATCTATCCCAGCCTTTTACTTCAAATGATGTAGTTACAGATTTGCACCAAATGCACCCACTAAAAGCACCGGGCCCAAATAGCATGCCAATTATTTTCTTTTCAAAATTTTGGGATATAGTGGGTTCGAATGTGATAAAATATGTTTTGTATTTTTTTGAATGATAGTATGATGCCTAACAATATGAACCACACTTTTATAACTTTGGTCCCTAAAACTAAAGTCCCTAACTCTATGAAGGATTTGTGGGCCTATTCGCATGTGTAATGTTATTTATAAGTTACTGTTAAAAGCCCTTACCAATCACCTTAAAACTATTTTTGCTAAGCTTATTCAAAAAACCTAGAGTGCTTTTGTGCTAAACCGCCTTATGACAGATAATGCATTGATTGCTATTGAGATTTTTCACCAAATGAAACTATAAAAAGGCAATTATAGGGTTTTAGCTCTTAAACTGGGCATGATTAAGGCTTATGATCGTGTGGAATGGGATTTTCTCATTGAGGTTTTGAAGAAAATAAAGTTTCCTAAGAGTTTTATTGACTAGGTTTATTCTTGTATGTCAACAATATCCTTCTCTTTTTTTTATTAATGAGCAGCATAAAAGGTTTTGTTAAAATCTAGTAGAGGTCTTCGTCAAGGGAATCCTATTTTTCCTATCTCTTCAATTTATATGCGAAAGCTTTTTCATCTCTCATTAGAAGAGCAAGTGATACTAAGTTGATTCATGGAGTTAAACTAACCCAGCGTTGTCTAGAGATCTCTCACTTTTTTTTATGGATGATAGTATCTTATTTACTCAAGCTACTCAAACTGAATGTCATCATCTATACTTCACCAATATGAGTTAGCTTTAGGTCTGAGATGAATTTAGACAAAACAGAGATATCCTTTAGTGCAAATGTATCTCATGATCAGAGGGTGCGGCTTGCATATATTATGGGGGTTAGATTGGTGCCTTTTCACTCTAGATATCTCAGATTACCAACTTAGACTGGTAGATCATATAAGCAAATCTTTAACTTTGTTAAAGAGCATTCATGGAAAAAGCTAAAAGGGTAGAAAAAGAAATTCCTTTCCAGGGAAGGCAAGAAAATTTTAATTAAGTCAGTTGCTCAAGCTATTCTTTCCTATATGATGAGCTATTTCAAGGGCTTTTTACCATTTTAT
>CATIWO010460779.1:0-12719 GCA_949673435.1 Macaranga tanarius
ATAATTAAAAATAATAAAACATAAAACACAAACGGAGGCCGATCGCAAGGTCGGGTGGACCGCTAAAAGCCCATACCCAATTTTCGGACCCAATCTCTGAGGACGGCTGCTGGACTTCCTCCGTGGAATCCAGTTGCTGTAAAGTGTGTCCCGGATTTTATCCGGGTGGCGACTCCATTCTCCAACCAAAACCCTTTAAAAAGGCCCAACGTTGTACTCCTAGTGGACCCTGAGCCCGCACAGTGCCGTGGTCGCCAAACACTTGGGCGCGCGTTGAACCCCGCCGCCTACAATATCTTAAAAGAATGCATAATATACTATATATAAATTTGTTTGAAATTAACTTTATTCATAATTTACATAAAAGTTTAAGTACTAGTGGAAAAGCAATTACAAAGATATTGTTGGAATTCTACAGCGCAATTGAAAATATTTCATATTTCCTTACATTACGAGGTTGGAGCACTACTATTTAAGATTGGTTGTTTTACGTATACATAAAATGGTTTTATTAATTTGTTTTTTGGCTAAATTTGTTTTACGTCAACAACTGTGTGTGCATATGCATGTGTCAATTACAATAGCGCAGAAATCATGAAATTCCTGCTGTTATTCTACTTTCATTTGTATATGATCTTATCTACATATACAACTAGGCAGTATTTTTTTTTTTACTCAAGTTAAACATGATTATATTGTTGTTACTTATTTTCACTAAAGATATTTTATTTTTGGTGCATTATATTATTATTTTATTTTTTACAAAATAAAATTCACTTTGTCAGTTATCATTGTTGGATGATAAAAAATAATCTCATCTTATAGTAATGAATACAAAATAGAATTAAAGTAGGTGAAAAATAAAATAACCATAGAATTTCTCTTTATTTTTAATAAATTTAGAGTCAAAATAGGTATTTAGTTATTATTTTTTATGTACAAAAATATATAATATGTACTAAAAATATGAAGTTGGGCCAAATCAAGCCTAATTTGAGCTATGCTTAAGTGTGGTCCGTTTTCAATAAAGCAGACCGCTGGTGATCCTTTCATTCATGATTAGGTCTAGTCTCACAATTTCTTTTTCAACCAACAGCATATAAGTTAACTGGACTCTTCCCTCCAAAAAAAAAATTGTTATTGCTCCTTATGTTTCAATAATTCAAACAGTAAACAATAAAATTTCAAGTTGCATTCATCTAACTTGGCTTTAAATTAGTTGGAGTTCTTATAATTAATGAATTCTAGAGGCACCAGATGTATAATAATAATAGTAGTAGTATTAATAGCAAATTATGGTGTTACCATTTTTCTATGTTGAAAAATTTGGAAAGATTAAAGATTGTTAAAATTTTAACTGTTTTTGAACTTTAACCTAACAAGAGGTAAATTTTATTACTTACCCACCGGCTACTGCCCACAACGCAAACACTATTAATTTCTTAAATTGTCGCTAAAGGTAAGAAAATATATACTCGTAAGTGAGTGCCAGATGATATAACCTACAACGTTCAGAATGGCCATCACTGTTTTTATAATTTGTCACTAAAGCTTGGAAGTTTACAAATGGAAAACGGTTCTAGGCTACAATGTTCATTATTGTATATTACAGGCTGGAAAAATATTAGGCAATGGCATTAAAAGGCTACAACGCAACCAACCAATGGATAAAATCAGCTGGCACTGTTTTCGTTTAAAGTATTATCTCGAGTTTGAACCGTACCTGGTTAATGTAGTCACATTAAACAGTGCCAAATAGTGTCACCATAGAGGCACCTGTAGTAGAAACTACAGTCTGGTTTCTGCCAAAATCACCTAACAAGAAGCCCAAACATAAACTTACACAAAATGACCAGAGTGCCAGGAACAAACTTTCGACCACGGAAGTCCTTACGTGGCCTGTAACAACAGCCGGTTACATGATTCAGAGGCGGGTTATGACTTAACAAATACCCCCTTTACCTTTCTACGGTTGGACTTAGCCGGTTCATTAATTATTATTCTTTTAATCAACTGGGACTTGGCCAGGTTCTTGAAAATGAAAGGTTTGGTGGGCTATGCGCCTATGCCAATCAACAAGTGGCATGTTATTTTCACTAAGTTCTCTTCGATTTTAGGTTTGGTGGGCTATGCCTATCAACAAGTAGGGGTGTTCACGCCTTCTGAAATGGTAGAATCGAAAAATGAACCAATATTATTCGGTTTGGTTTATATTTTTAGAATTTTAGAATTTTTTAAATTGAACCGAACTAAATTTTGGTTTGATTCGATTCGGTTTTATATAAAAAATTCATTTAACCGAGATAACTGATTTTTTATTTCTATATTTCTAAATATTTTTTTTAAATATATACTAATTTAATATAAAAATACAAAAATAATTCAAATTTTTAAATTTTTTGGTTTGGTTCGGTCAGTTTGGTTTGATTTTTCACATATAATTTTTAAATTTTTAGAACCGAACCAAAATTAGGTTCGGTTCGATTTTGAATTATTTCGATTTAACCAATTCAGTTTGATTAAAAAAATTGACCGAACAGACTGAATGATACAACAAGCGGCATGCTGTTTTTACTAAGTTCTCTTCGATTACATTGTATGCTCAAAAGTTTTTCTAAACTTATTATAACTTTTCCAGAAGTCTGAAAATAGTTTTCAACTACGGTGCTCTACTGATAGACCAATGATTATCATAACTTTGCAGGTTAAAAAACAATTCCGAAGTTCTATCTCAGCTTTTGTAAAATTTTAATATATACTACTTGACTACTTCAACTAATTAAAAGACTTTTGCAAACTAATCAAAGTCTTCTCTTACAATCTTAATCAATTTGCGCAATTGGGCATTTGACAATTATGTGTGTGGTGAAATCATGAAATGACATATCCTCACACCATGTTGACCATGGAAATAATTTTTGTTTGCACTTCATGACTCAAAGCAATTTGATTTAACAGGAGTATGAACACGAGACCTTTGCTATAATTATATACTCATATAGAAACTCTGAAATCTTACACTATTGAGTTAAACCTTTGAGCTCATTTAATGCACAGAGAAACAAAACTATTATTTCATATCGATTTTCATTTCCTAGTCAATTCTATCCAAAAAAATAAAAGTGGGATATGGAAGGAGCAATGGAGATGATTTATGTCTTACTTATTTGCTTAGCTTTCCATATTCTAGTTCATGGGCAGGATCAATCAGGTTTGTTCTGTAATCCTCTCTTGAGATGATTCTGAACTTTTTTTTTCTGCTTCTAAGATGACTAGAATATCCTTGTCTTGTATCCATGATCGTTTTATTAACTTCAAAAGTTCCCATATGAGCTCGTCTCATATATGACTGAAGTATAAAAATTAGCTAAAACATAATCATCAGCAGTGTGTCGTCAAGATCTTTCCACAACTTTTTTTTATGTTCCTTTTTTTCTGAAAATTTCCCCCTTTTTTTTTTTAAATGTGATTTTTGCACTTATTTGCTTAATGATGACAACTTCTTTTATTTGATCAAACACATTGAAAATTAACAAGAAAGGAATTGGATCATATAGACAAGATCAATGCATAATGTTAATGACTAGGAAAAACATTATTTTTATCCGCAATAAAATATATGGATTTGGTTCAAGTCAACTCATCATGGGTGCTTCTAGCCCGAATTCTAATACACATGGACAAGCAGAATGCTCCCTCCTTATAGATAGATTTCCAATATGTTATTAATTTGGTAATTAGTAGAATTTAAGAAAACAGAAGAAAAGTGCTGCTAATTTATGAGGTAACACAAGTTACATAACTATCTGGCATCATAGGGGACTTGTTTGGCATTGCTGTTAAATCCTACTGTAGCTATTTCACAAAATGCTGAATACAAAATTGCTGATTATTATTATTTTTTTCTCAGGATTCATAAGCATCGATTGTGGCACAGCTGATGGTTACATTGACAGTGAAACTGGCATAGCTTACGTTCCTGATGGACAATATATAAATTCTGGAGAAAATCACAATATTACTCAAGATTTCATGAATTCTGGAACTCTTGTTCAGCAGCTTTTAAATGTCAGGAGCTTTCCACTTGGAGAAAAGAATTGTTACAACTTAACCACACCGCAAGGCAAGAATAACAAGTACTTGATTAGAGCAACTTTCATGTATGGGAACTATGATTTCAAAAATGAAGTTCCAGAATTTGGAGTGTCACTTGGTTTTGATAAATGGGACATTACATTTCAAAATGCACTTGATGTCGTCAGAATAGAAATCATACACATGCCTAAAACAGATTACATATATTTGTGTCTTCTGAAATCCGGCTCGATGACACCTTTCATATCAGCTTTAGAAATCAGACTGCTAGATAATGCCACTTATGAGACCACATCTGGTACATTAATGCTCTCCCAACGGCTTGACGTTGGTTCAACAACAAATCAGATTATCAGGTAAGGCAAATAATCATTAATGAAATCCACCTTGATAAAACCTTGTCATTCTTGAAATAATTACATATATACCATGACTTCTGATCTGATCTTTAGGTACAAGGATGATGTTTATGATCGCATATGGAACCCGTTTAACTTTTCTGACTGGGAACCAGTTATTGCACCCTATATCAGTGATATCTTAAGTAGCAGTAATTATAAAATTCCATCCATGGTTATGGCGACTGCTGTGGTACCTGCAAATGGGGGTAAATCGTTGATGTTCACTTGGCTCCCGTATAACCCAACTCAAAGGTTTTACATATGCTTTCACTTTGCTGAAGTTGAAAGTACCCAAGCCAGCCAGAGAAGAAAATTCAATATAGAAATCAATGGTGCAATCTGGTACGATGAACTTGTTCTTGATAATTACCTATCGACAGTTACTTATCTTGCTCCTCATCCCTTGAGTGGAACTCTATCATTTTCGTTAAATGCGATGGAAAATTCAACACTTCCACCTATTCTCAATGCATTTGAGATTTATGCTTCAGTGGAGCTTCTACAATCACCAACTAATCAAGTTGACGGTATGTTAATCTATTTACAATTAGCTTTTTCTTGGGTTGCTTTTTTCTCTCTGATTGTTGTTTGCTTTGAAACTATTTAGTTGATGCCATCAATGAGGTCAAATTATTATACACGGTAAATAGAATTTGGCAAGGAGATCCATGTACCCCTGTAAATTATTCATGGGATGGTGTAGGCTGCAGATATAATGGTTACAATTCACCTCTTATCATCTCCTTGTAAGTAAATACATACATGCCCATTAGAACCATCTGTTACAATTACAATGTTTTTCTTCAGGGATTATGCATGTTTATTTAACGTCTTCAGGAACCTTTCATCAAGCAAATTGGATGGGAAAATAGAGTCTGCATTCTTCAATTTCGCATCACTAGAATACTTGTGAGTGGGATGCATAATACAACTTTTGCTTGAGCAAGTAAGCAAAGCTCGATCCCATCACGTAAATTTTTTTTTTCCTGCAGAGATTTGTCGTACAATAGCTTAAATGGACCTGTTCCAGAATCTTTCTCTGAAATGACTTCCTTAAAGACCTTGTGAGTCAACGAATTTTATTATTCTTTATTTGATTTGTTCATGATCTAGATAAATTTTAATTTGTTGTACCCTTTGCAGGAACTTGTCTGGCAATAAGCTTTCGGGTTCAATTCCATCTGTTCTTATGGATAGATTTAATAAAGGGACCTTGATTTTGAGGTCAGATTACAAAATAAAACATGCCATGAACTTATCTGTCTGTTTTAATTACTAATGAAGTTGTCTGTATCTTGATTTCAGTGTTGATGGAAATCCAGATCTTTGTTTTCCAAATCCATGCAAGAAAAAGAAGGAAAATGTTACTGTCCCTGTGGTTGCATCCATCGCTTCATTTTCACTCGTTTTAGTTGCTTTAGCAATCTTGTGGAATCTGAAGAGAAGAACAAAACTTGGTATTAATTGTTACACCTAAGATTTCTGAATAAGATGAACTGAAGTGATTCTTTTGCTACTAAACTTGTCTTGTTTTCCCATACTTTTGAGGACAGGATTAATTTTCAAAACCAGGAACAATGGAACATTGGAGCCAAGAAGTAGACAATTCACATATTCTGAGCTTAAAGTAATTACAAATGACTTCCAGAAGGTGATTGGAAAAGGAGGATTTGGAACAGTCTTTAGTGGCCAATTGAAAGATGGAACTCAGGTTGCTGTCAAAATGTTGTCACCATCTTCAGCTCAAGGATCCAAGGAATTCCAAACTGAGGCAAGTATTCAATTTTGAATTTTTCAAAATTCTCTATCATCTATCTGTTAATGAAATGCGACTGTCTGAAATTAACTTATAGCCTATAGGCACAACTTCTGACAAGAGTTCACCATAGAAACTTGGCTGCTCTGATTGGATACTGCGAGGATGGTCCACACATGGGGCTCATCTATGAATACATGGCTAATGGAAACTTGCAGGACCATTTAGCAGGTAAAATTAAATTGAAGACTTAACATTAATTCATTAGTTGACAATACTGAATAATTCAATTATGCAATTCAAGCAGATAAGAATGCAGCATTACTGACTTGGCAACAGAGGCTTCCTATAGCAATTGATACAGCACAAGGTCAGGCTGTAGATGCATGATCAATCTAAATTTTCTTTAAAGACTTGTTTCTTTTAACTAATCATATATAATCTACATGTTGAAATTTGCAGCACTGGAATATCTACATAATGGCTGCAAGCCACCAATCATCCACAGGGATGTCAAGACAGCTAACATTTTATTGAACGAGAAATTGCAAGCAAAAGTTGCAGACTTTGGGTTGTGTCGAATCCTTCCCTTCGAAGCCGGAACTCATGTATCAACTGCAGTTGTTGGCACACGAGGCTACCTTGATCCTGAGTAAGCCTTTGTTAGTTTCTTGACACTTCCCATTTTTTTTTTAATTCCAATACTATTTACACATTTTTTCTTTATTGCAGATATTATATATCCAATCGGCTGAACGAGAAAAGCGATGTCTATAGTTTTGGGATTGTGCTATTGGAGCTTATTTCAGGGCAACCTGCTATACTAAAGAACAATGATAATGCTTACATACTTCAATGGGCTAATCCTATAATTGCAAGAGGAGACATAAGAGGCATTATAGATCCAAGACTAGGTGGAGATTATGACATCAACTGTGCCTGGAAAGCTGTGGAGATAGCAATGGCATGTGTACCTTCCAGCTCCATTCAAAGGCCTAGAATGAGTCAAGTAGTGATGGAATTAAAGGAGTGCTTAGAAATTGAGATGGCCAACAGCAGTAATTGCACAATTAACAATGACAGCCAGACTTCTACTATGTCCATTGAAATGGCAATCATGGACCTTGAAACTTCATTAGGACCACAGGCAAGGTAGAAAGAAAAGCTGTGAGCTAGTGGTTTGTTAATTCCTGCAACTTCTTGGAAAATATTGCTTAAACACCTTGAGTTAATTAATTAATTCCTCATTCATTACATAGGGGTGTTTTACATCAAAAACCTTCAATTTTGATGCCTTTTGTTTCAGAGTTATGATTTGAGTTACCTACATATAATTGTATTTAGACATTTGTACAAGCAATAAGTACAATTTTGATCTACGTGGTTTCGTATTGTGGTAAAACGAGTCATATGAATTTTTTCAACGTTTAAGTATTCTAAATTTCATATTTTTTTTATATTTTAGTACCATTGTAACTAATATCTTTATTATTTTATGAAAAACTATTGATATAATATTAAATTTCAATGATAAATTTATTCTATATATGATTTATGATTAATATAACCAATTGGTTTTTTTAAAAATATTGTAAATTTATTTTAAAAATTATTTATTTTTATTTATACTAAAATTAAAAATATATTTAAACTTGATTTGTTATGAGTTTATTGTAATTAATTAAATGATATATCATTCATTATATGTATTTAGTATTAACAGTTTATATTATTTTTATATTAAAGTATATATTTTAAATAATGTTTGTCAAAAGACAAATAAAGTATAAAATAATATAAAATACAAAGGTACTCAAATAGGCAAATGTTGCAAAAACTAAATGACTGGTTTTAGCGACGAATACATTCCCAAATTAGGCGACAAACAGATTGGCAAATTGAATTAGCGACGAAGTGTACAAACATATAGGCTATAGCGCTAAATTATTAGCGACGATTATTACATTCTCGCAAAAGAATACTCCAAAATCACTTACGACAGCTACAAGACCCAAAATAGTTTCTCCTAAAGACCAACGGACCCATAAACCAAACCCGAACCAAAAATGGCCACGCTGCCACCGGGAGCAAACTTCGAGGGAAATCCTCCGGTTACGGCTCCGCCGCAGCCCCCGGGGACAGACATGACAGGAATATGCTTCAGAGACCAGCTATGGCTAAACACATACCCACTCGATCGAAATCTAATATTCGATTACTTCGCTTTGTCTCCTTTCTATGATTGGACTTGCAATAACGAGCAGCTTCGATTGCAATCTATTCACCCTCTTGATATCTCTCACCTCTCGTAAGTATGTGTCTTTGAACTGATTTTTTGCTTCTTAGGAGAAAAAAGTTTCGAACTTTTTTGAATTTATTGTTTTAAGAATCTCAAAGCAAGGATCTTTATAACGTAATTGTGTTATAAATTGAATTGGGTATTATTGTTTTTGGGTTTTTAGCATTGGAAACATTTCAAGAATCAAACTTTTGTTTTAGATTTTAACTGGGTATTTTTTTATATGTGCTGTCAAGAATCAAGAACGTGAAAGGTTTTTTTTTTTTTTTTTTAAGGAAAATGACCGGCACTGAGTACATGTTGAATGAAGTGATTGAACCCAATCTGTTTGTTATTCGGAAGCAGAAGAGGGATAGTCCTGAGAAAGTTACTCCAATGCTGACCTATTATGTCTTGGATGGTTCGATATATCAAGCACCACAGTTATGCAATGTCTTTGCAGCTCGAATTGTAAGTTAATCTTTCAATTTTACTTTTGGTGTTCAATTGTCTGCCTCAAGTATCTTTAGTTGTATTCATTAGGATGAGATTTGCCTAGAAGTATAGGAGGAAAAATTAGTATTTTGTGGGTACTGGAGCTTAAATTTACACATTGCATCATTCGTGACACACTTAGGTGAAAAATAACAAGAAAAAAAAGAAAAGAAAGCAAAATCCCGGGTAGAATATGTGGTTCTATATTATTTTTATGGGGGCTATAAGTTTGAGAGCGCATAATGGAGCATGGCCTGGTAGAAGGCTGATTTTGTTCATTGTGTTTTTATCAAGTGATCAGTTTGTCCAAAAGTTGCTAGAGATAGTGTAATGATGTTTCTGTTTGAACTTCATAAGTCTGATATGTTCTCAATTGACTGTAACCATGTGGCAGGGACGAGCTCTATATCATATATCAAAAGCTTTTACTACCGCTGCCTCAAAGTTGGAAAAGATTGGATATGGTATTCAAGCCCTATGTTTTTCTTGCGTTAGTTATTTAATAGAGTAGTCGGTGCATTTTTTTTGAAGTGCAGCTTTCCTGATAGTATAAAAACCTGGGAACTCAGTGGCTTAATTGCTGGCTTTTCTAAATAATTGACATCATGTTTAGAAATGTGGAGTTTATGCATGATTGGATAGGTTTAGCTCCATTGTAATGTTTTATGATCTTACCAGATATTATGGGATATAAAAATTTTGGTCGACTGAAAATGACTGCTATAAACAGGGCAGCTACATGCTTTAGGCAAACAAATAACTGATCTTCTAGGTAGATAGAAAATTCTGTTGTTGAATCCCAGTCATTTTGAGTCCACTGTTGGTTTATTTTGCTAAAAGTCATAAGTTTGACAGAAAGCTGGAGCCACACACATATTTTTTATTCCATAGTTGGGGTTATCTTAAGTTCTTTTCAAGGCACATGATAACCCTTTAGTTCCCTCTAGGCTAATGGAGGTCGATTTTGACATAAGCATTATTTAATGAGGATGTTTTTCGTTTCCTCAGCCCTGTTTGATGTCTCTTATGACCTTATCCTTTTGACATTGCCAAAATGCAGCATGTAGTTACCCTCTAGTGTTCACAGTACCATTCTTCTAGTATCTCGGTGCCTTTTTTTTTTTTTAGGAACTGCATCTCAGTGCCTCTTAAACAGTCAGTTTATGATGACAATTGGATATTGTCCAAAATTTTGAGGATAATTGCTATGGTTGATAATATTTTACAAATAGGACTTCTCTTGGGTTAATTTTTACACATTTTTTTCCTAATAATGCTTGAATTTAACACACTTCAACAATCAACATATTGTATATATATATATGTATTTTTTTTTTTTTGAACAGAACAATCAACATATTGTATATCTGTGTGCTATAGTTGCGTAACCTCTCTCTTTCTTCTCTCATTTGTGTGTGTACTCTGTATTTCTGTAGTTGTTAAAGAAGGCCATTTTACATCATTGTTTGCTTTGGATTCATAAATTTGATTAGTACATCACTTCTGATGCAGTTGATGAAGGTGAAGGCACACTCTCTGAATCAAAAGTTGGTAAAGAGGTGATTGACTTCAAGGAAGTTAAGCGAATAGATCATATTCTTGCCTCCATACAACGCAAGGTAACTTTTCACAGGTCTCAACACACAACACGAACCTGTGTTGAAGATGATTCAAATATCACCCAGAGTATACTTCATTTTAAGAACCATAGGATTAGCTTATTACTATTGCATCTTAAACTGAGATGCTACTTTTATTTTTCATGCATATCTTTGTCATCATATGACAACAATATGAATAAATGTTATGCATAGTTCACATTTCACAATACTTGGCATACTGAATTCTTTGTAGTGGCTGTGTTTAGATATTAGATCTTAAGAAGTTTGAAACATATTTTGACTAAACTCGTTGGTAAATCACTTTTTATTCCCTTTGAAATTAGTTTCTTTAGTAAAAGCCATAGCTCATCTCATCATGAATCTAGAGCGAGTTTTGTTCATTCGGGTATCATCTTGCAGTTACCACCAGCCCCTCCACCACCTCCCTTTCCAGAAGGCTACGTACCCCCTGCAACGGCAGAAGGAGAGAAAGGTTCTGAAACTCAACAAGGAGGAGAATCACAACCTCCTTCTGTTGATCCAATCATCGATCAAGGGCCTGCAAAAAGAATGAAGTTCTGAAGTACAAAGCTCTGTCTCTTCTTCTTCTTTTCTTTTTGGTTGGAGCATGCAAGAATTTTAGGAGCAGAAGTGCATAACCATCCTAAAGGCTCCTCAGTTTTGTTGAGGAAAATGGGCTGCCTGTCTAATCCCATGCTTTTGTTGTAACCAGTTTAGAATTCTCTTATAATCTAAAACAAAATGGTAAATTTATCACCTTGTTCTAGTACATTGCAGCTGGGTAACATGATAATTTATCTTGCTGGTTACCTGGGCTCTCTCTGCATCTTTACAGTATTTCTTCTTGTGCTTGTTTTCTAAAACAGTGACTTCTCATTCTCATTCAATTTGTTAGCAATCCTAACACTAATATTTGAGTAAATAATAAATCTTTAAATTTTTGAAAAAAGGTACAAAAACACCCCTTAACATTGTGTTCAAATCTTACATCTACCGCTAACTTTTTTTGAGATATAAATATACTCTTATCGTTCTTAAAATCATACACTGAAGCCCCTCTTACAAATGGTATTAATTCTAACTGTTAGTGGAGTTCACTGGTATATTTTTACCCTTAGTGTTTATAATAAGAAACAAATTTGCCCCTAAAGATATTTTAAAAACATTTAAACACAAAATTTCTTTAAAAACATATTTAAATTCCTCATTTAATGAAAATATTAAATAACTATTTATTTTTTATACTTATAAAATCTACTAATGCTAATACAAATATCAAAATAATTTACATTTAATTTTATGGAATTTTTTTAAAAATTTTGCGCTATTTAAAAAAATTTAAATAAAAAATTCATTTCATTCTATATAAATTTGTCCTTTTTTATTCACTCAAAATAAAAAATTAATAAATATTTATTTAAATGTAACAAATTAGGATGAGATAAATAAATAAATAAATATTTTTTTTATTTTGGGAGTGAATAAAAAATAAAATTTTATATAAAATGATATGAGTTTCTTTTATTTAAAGATTTCTAACTTTTTTGAAATATGATGGAATGAATTTATATAATATTTTTAAAAAAATCTCTCATCAAAAAATTAGATATAAAATTTTTTTAATATCATATTACTAGATCTTATAAGTATAAAAAAATAAACAGTTATTTTTCAGAAGAGCTTATCTAATAAATTTTAATCTAATATTTTCTTTGTACATATCAGAAATAGTGAACCCTACTAACCGTGAGAATTAACATCATTTGTAAGAGGAACTTAAATATATAATTTTAAAAACAATAAGAATATATTTATATTTTAAAAAATATTAGTAACAAATGTGAAATTATGACATAATGTTAAAGGTGTTTATGTATTTTTCCCCTAAATTTTATCATGTCACAAAATTTCTAACCAACAGAAGGGCTTCCATGCTAAAATATGAATAAAAGGTTATTTTATTCTTGTCTATCTTATGCCATTACAGATGGGATTTTATATACAAGAAAGAGCTGCAATTAGCTCATAAATCAAGGGAATAATTATACATAAATCATTCCTAAAATCAAGGG